>PVJH01038265.1:0-17287 GCA_004026705.1 Nesogale talazaci | reverse complement strand
ATGGGTTGGAGAGTCACTTGACAAGTATTGCCTTAATTCAGTATAAAAGACATGAGGGTTTTACATGCTGAAAAGTTACCTTTCACTTGGCTCCGACTCCCCCCAGCAAGCTGCTCTCAAGCATCCCTGCCTTTTGAACATGCAGAGATATTTTGAAGGCAGGGGTGCCTGAAGGCAGCTGCTCATTGCAACATAATAAGCAATGGGATCAACACTGTAGGTAGACAAATGACATCACACAGGATGTTGGTGAGTCTATGGCAGCAGGGATTTTGGTGATGACATGGAGGAGGATTCAGGCTTGAGTGACAGGAAAGCAGAGAAAGAGGAGAGAAAATGGAGAATGGAAGCTCCTTTCAACAGGTTTTACTTTAAAAATGGGCAAAGAGCAGAGCTGAAAAATAATGAAGAATCAAAGAACAGGTATCTTGTCTGTATGAGGGGAGGGTTAAAAAGTGTAGAGAAACAGTACTAGGGCAGTGATGCCTTAAAAAAAAGGTGGAATTTTTCTAGAAATGTTTCAAAGTTCCTTTGTGTGTGTGTGGTGTTGTTGTTGTTGTTGTTGTTGTTGCTGTTGTTCTAGCATGCTGTCATTGAGTCAGTACTGACTCATCATGGTGACCCAACATCGAGGAAAACAAAATATTGCCTGGCACTGCACCAGCCCCACAATTGTTATGTAGAGGCCAATGTAGCCACTGTGTCAATCCATCCCATGAGGTCTTCTTTTTCCCTAATGTTCTACTTTACCAAGTTTGATGACACGGATTGATCTCTTGTGAGAGTGTTTCTGATAAAAGTGTGATAAGGTCTTTGATCCTCGATTCCTGGCTGCACTTTTCTCAAGACAGATTTATTTGCTATTCTACTAGTCTATCGGATCTTCGATATCCTGCACTAACAATCTACTCCAAATGCGTCAATCTTTCTTATTAATTTCCAACTTTCATAGGCATATGAATCAATGAAATGTATCCTGCCTAGGGTCAGGCGCACCTTAGTCCTAAAAGTGACATCATTGTTCTTCAGCACTTTAAAAAGACCTTGCACAGCAGACCTGTGCAATGAAAGACGTCATTTGATTTCTTGACTGCTGCTTCCATGATCGCCGACTGTGGATCTAAGCAAACAGAAGTCCTTTGTAACTTCATCTTTTCCCTTTATCTTGATATTGTTCATTGGGTCAGTTGTGAGAATTTTTTTTACCCTGAGTTTGAAGTTCTACTGATGGCTACAGCCTTATTCACATACCGATTCATAGACTGGGGTCAATATTTAGTCTGGATTGTCAGAGACTTGAAAGGAGCATGATTACAAAATTCGTGGCAAGGAGGTGAAGGGAAGATGTCTGAGGCTCATCAAAGAGTTAACTCTATTCAGAAGGGCTTTACGAGTCATGTGGATAACATGTTTTGTGGAAACCAGTTATATACTGTCCCCGGCCACTCATGTCATTGCAGAATGGGCTCATGAACAAAATGGCCATGGTGGCAGGAATAGAAGTTTTATGTGACCAGCAACATGCGTATCTTTTCACCAAAACTGATTTGACTACTGTCACTGTTGAGTATCCAATCTTCCAGTAGCAGAGACCAATACTGAATTCAAGAAATGAGACAGTTCCTCAGGGAGATCAACCAGCAACTTGGATTACGTTAGACAGATATCATCCTAGAATGGGCAGTATTTTGTTCTTAATGGAATAGACCTTTATTCTGGATATAGATTTGCCCTCCCGGCAAACAATGCTTCTGCCAAAACTCTCTGTAGTGTCTTTTCCACCACTGTGTTGTCTGACCCCCCTCCCGGCATTGTCTCATATTAAGGGATTCATTTTACAACAAACAAGTGCATCAATTGTCCCATGCTTGAAGAATACACTGGTCATACCATGCTACCCACCATCCTGAAGCATATGGCTTTGTTTTTGTTCAGTGTCATCAAGTCAGTTCCCAACCATAGTGACTGTATGCACAGCCGAAAGAAGTACTGCTGGATCCTGTGTCATCTCACAACGGTTTCTTTGCTTGAACCCCTTGTCACACTCACTGTGTCAACTGATCACCTGAGGGCTCTTCTCGTTTGTTTATCAATCTCTTCACTTTGAGCTCAACCAAACATGCAATGAAGATGCAGGGATGAGGACTGGTGATTGGAACTCAAAACTTGTAAACCACAAGAAAGACTTATCAGTGGAAAAATAGGGACTTTGAAATAGAAGAGATTCTGGAGATAAATGATACTGGTTTTAAAAACAATAATTCCTTTATCACAAATGCCATTTGATAATGACACAAATGGTGACTTTTGATATGAAATTCTCCTAATAGAATACACAAAATAAAATTGATGACTTCTGTGTGAAAAAACAATGGCAAAGCTCATCTTTCATTATCAACAACCAAGATGAGACTGACTTTAGAACAGATCATTAATTATAAGCATGTAAGGTTAAGTTTCAAATGAAAAATAAAATACTCCACGAGAGCCAAAATATGACATTAAGTTTACACTACCTGAATTTCAGAAATATTTCAAGAGCAGTTTTGATGCATAGAGCAAAAATGAACAAAGACCCAAAGAGGTGTAAGGTGGTACAAAGAACATCATACACACACCACAAAAAAAAAAAAAATCAAAGTCATTAAAAGGATATTAACTAAGGAAAAGGTCAAAGTGAATGTCAGAGGAGAATGAATTTGCTCTAGATTTTAAAGTAGCTGAAGCGCATTGAAGAAATGATGAGGTGAAAAAATATTAGAATGAAATGTTCCTAGATCTGGAGTTAAGAATCAAAAAGGAAGAATGTGTCGAGAATATGTCAAGCTAACATCATGAAAATTTTCAGCCTCTCTGGTAATATTAAAGTATTTTAATGGCAAAATATTGAATAATGCAGGAAATATCAAAAGGCAATGGAAGGAATATAGTTATTGTACCAAAAAAGAACTAGTTAGCCTACAGATATTTCAAAAGGTGGAAAATGGTCAAGAAACCAATGGTATTAAAGGAGGAACTTGAAGCTGTACTGAAGATATTCAGAAACATTAAGGGTCTAGAAAGTTACTCATAAAGATAGAAATGTTTCAATAATTTTCTCTTCCAGACTGCTTATCCAGCCTATCTTATCTAGATAGACCTGTAGAGACAGCAATATGTACTAGGAAAAAATAGGCATCTTAAGATGAAGCAACCAAAGAAAATAAAACGATGATGATAACAATGAAACCGTGTCCAAAAATATATATAAATAAGTAAAAAATAAAAATAATAACAAGAAATAAACCAAGAAAATGCACAGAAACAGCAAAGTCCACATAGAAAAGGCACACCAGCATGTGTAATCAAGAGGGGCCGAAGGGAGCAGGTATCGAGCATTAAAGAACAAGAATCACATCATTACAAATGAGGGGGAGAACAGGCTGGAGACCTACAGCCCCCCCGGTGGGTAATTGGTTACCCCATTACAGGGGAGTCACGGGGAAGAGACAGACCGTCAAGGGGCAGCTAGACAGTGATGATGCATACAACTTTCCTCTAGTTCCTGAAGTCTTCCTCCCTCCCAACCATCATGGTCCCAACTCTCCCCCACAAATCCAGATGGACTGGAGAGAGTTTACTAGTGGAGAGGGGAGTTGGGGATGTGGGGAGACCAAGATGGTTGAGCCCCTTCAGCCCGGGGGTTGGATTGGAGCTAGAAGCGTGGTGATAGGGTGGAGTGGAGGGAATGCAAGGGTGAATCCTCTCTGACCAAGGATGAGGAATTTGCAGAGCCTTGCAGAGGACATTGCAAAGCCTCTGCTTTATTTTATTATTGTTGTTAGATTTTTTTGGTATGTTTCTGCTTTCATCTCTTATTATTGCTTTTGCATGTTTTTCTTTATACAAAATCTAGTATAGTTACATTGTTAGAGACAATAACTGAACTAATAGTTTCTTGGTGGTATGGCAGAGGAAGTTGAGGGGAATAGGGAGTTAATAACAGTAAGAACAAGAAAGAAGACAATGTTCTAAAATTGTCTGTGGTAATGATCATAACACTCATAACTGTTGAATTGCATGTTATATGGATTATGTGCCAATAAAACATTTGTTTAAAAAAACAAAACAAAATAATAAAAAGATAAAAACCTATGATAGTTGAAGGTCTGTTCATTGACCTCCAGGAATTTGCTCTGGTTGAGTCCGATGGGGTCCCACACCCTGGCCCCAAAGGATAAACTTGGCCCTCCCTGTGGAACTCCATGCTTTGTGCACACCCTTAAGTGTGCAACATGTTCTTCCATGGTGTGGTTGGGTCAAACACGGTACAAGCCTCACCTAAGCTGAATTCAGAAGAGGGCTTGGCATGAGAGAAATTATTGTTGTCATCAGATGAATTTTGACTGAAGGTAGAAAATACTGGGAACATGGTCATTGTGTTTTATCAACTATGCAAGGGCATTTCACTATGTGAATCATAACAAACTAGGGATAGCATGGAGAAGGCTGGAATACTTCATTCTGGGCATGTTTACTCGCTCACTTGCTCACTCACTTGTGGCCACTGAGTCAGTGTGGCTCAGGTGAGAGAGAACTTCCTTGTGGGTTTCTGAGACTATCACTCGTTATGGGAGTAGAAAGTGCCATCTTTCTCCCGAGGAGGGGCTGGGGGTTTCCAATTGCTGAATGTTGAGATCACAACCAAAGCTTAACCACTATGCCATCAGGTCTTCTCTGTCCATGCAGAGCTTGCAAATGAACCCAGAATCAGTTGCTGGCACAGAACAGTAGAAAACTGTGTGTTTGGAATCAGGAAAGATATATGTCATGATTGTACACTTTTATCACACTTACCAGAGTCAAGGAATCTGACACACTGGACTGTATGAAGGATACAGCATCTGGAATAGAGTAATGCTAATCCCGGAGAACTTGACACATGTGTTGGTAAAAGTCAGTTACTTTAGATTTCAGGATGGATTGCAACCCAATGTAAAAAGGAAAACAATCAAGTCCCTTACAGCTGGAATAAACAACTATGTCAGGATAGACAGAAAAGTTTGAAGGTGTCAAAGATTTCTTCTTGCTTGGATCCACATCCAACACTCATGGGAGCAGCAACTAATAAATTTAGTGTCACTTGGAAAATCTGCTGCACAAGAACTCTCTACCATGTTGAAGAACCGGGATGCCATTTTGAGGAGTAAGGTGCTCCTGATGCAAGCCGTGGCACTTTGAATGGGCTCCTGGGGAAGTTTGACGAGAAGTAAAGAAGACTGTGGTTGGGTCTTATCAAGCTGGTTCTAACTCACAGTCACAGAAGAACAACAGAACATTCCCAGTCTTGCAACATCCTCACAATTCTTTTTTTAAACTATTTTTTCCCGCACAGCTCTTTTTATGTTTGAGCTCCTATTCCAGCACTCTCAATATTTCTTGCTGAGAAACTTATACTTCTTTGCTTACCATTTACTTGACCAGGCATGATGTCTTTTTATCCAGGGCTGGTTTTTTAATAACATGTCCAAAGTTCAGGAGACAACCTCTAGGCATCCGTAACCAAAACAAGGCTCCAGGAACTCATGAAATGCATTTCGAAATGTTTTAATCAGCTGATGAAGCACTAATAGCACTTACTCCTCTATGCTAGAAAATTCAAGAGTCAGAAACCTGGCCAACTGATTGGAAGAGACCAGTATTTATACATACTCCAAAAAAATTGACCCAACAGAATAAGCAAATTATAGGATCACTAATATCACACACAAGTAAAATTTGGCAGAAAAAATTATTTAACAACCATTGAAACAGTACACTGATTGTGAACAGACAGAAATCTAGTTTGGGAAGAGGAGATGAGAGGAGGGATATCACTCCTGATGGACCTTGGCTGAGTGAAGAGAACACCAAAAAGATATTTCTTTGTCTTTTATTGGCTATTCTAAGGTATTCAACTGTGTGGATCATAAGTAACTCTTCTTGGGAAGAGGGGAAATTCCAAAACAATACTTTGTACTCATGCAAAATCTGCACATGAATCAAGAGGTTGTCATGCGAAGAGAACAAAGGACTACTCCATGACTTAAAATCAAGAAAGGTGTGCAATAGGACTTTATGTTTTCCTCATAATTTTACAATGTGTATGCTGAACAAATAATCAGAGAAGCTGCCTTACATGAGGAAGAGGATTAGAGGAACGTTTTTTAATCATCTTCAATATACAGATGACATAAGCTTGCTTACTGAAAGTGAGGAGAAGTTTAAGGACTTCCTGATGAAGACCAAGGATTTCAACCTGCAGTATGATTACAAAACAATGTGGACATAATCAAAATTCGCATAACTAGACCAATAAGTATCACCCTGTTGAATGGAGAACAGGTGGAAGCTGCTAAGGACTTCATCTTGCTAAAACTTGCAATCAATGCCTATGGAAGCAGGAGTCAAGAAATCAAAGAATACATTACATAGTAAATGAGCTGCAAAATACTGTCAAAATGTTGAGAAGCAGAAAGTTGTTTTGAAGGCTAAGGTGCACCTAACACAAGTCATGGTAGGTTTGATTGAATCATATGAATGTAAATTTTGGACTAAGAAAAGAAATAAAGATGCATTTGAATTAACTGACAAAAGGAAGATAGACAGTGTGAGTGCTCCTTAGAAGTAAGACAACGAGACTTTGTTTCATGTATTTGGGCATATCAGCAGAGACCAGTCCTTGGAAAAGGACATCAATTATCGAGTATAAGTAAAAAAGAGAAAACCCTTGAAGAGGTAGGTGGACACAATGTTTGGAAAAATGAGTCCAATCCTAAGCAAACTCTTAAGGATGGTCCATGGCCTGACAATGTTGTGTTCCGTTGTACTGAGTGTCAACATGCATTAGAATGGGTAGTATGGCTCCTAACAACCTTGGTTGACTGTGTCTAAGGGTGAGTGCCATTCTCGGCCAGAAGCATTTTTAAGAGCAATAGTAAAAAAGAAAAAGAGCCAGTCATCTCAGGGGTTCTACACAGCTCTGTCAGAGAAGTAAGAGTGCTCTTTATGAAATCATCATGTTAAGGTTTCTTTTCCACACTTTTATCCAAATCCATCAAGAGTGTTCTTGAACCTTGAAGTAACCAGGTTGGAGAGTTGTGTTTATTCACAACAAAAGCTTAGTAAATCAGTTTGACTAACTACTGAATTATTTGTTATGTTTCTTACAGTCATAGGACTTGTTACTCCCACCAAAATACCTACATAAAATATGCAAATAAGGTCTATGGGCTTCTAAGGGAGGAATTAGTCAGCTTTATTATCTTCATACGTGTAAAACGGACCATCTCAGAAACAGGAAGAGGTGAACTCACAATCATTAAAAAAGAAGAGTCACAAATGAAGCACAGGTTTTGCCTATGAAGAAAAGCTTCAGCAACAGAAGTGGGCAGCAGAGGCAGCAGCATCAAGAGCAAGAAGCTGAGCAGTGGGCTTCCCAAACGACTGCCCAAGTAAAGTTGAGGGCCTTCTGGCAAGAAGCTGGATCTCAGAGTGGGCTACCCTTGGGGCATTTATAAGCACTTAAGTTTTGTAACATTTGTCTGAGCCGATGAGAGGCCAAGGAACAAGGTGGCCTAGAAGTATAGGACCACAGAGAGTTGAACCTATGGACACCGGTTAGAAGAGAATGTCTTGACTAGAGAAAGGCTGTGTCCTGGGCATTTCTGAGCCTAATGTGTAAGTTAGTGTATTGTTATTTGGTGTAATTTAGTCAGTTCCAATACCTGCAGACCTGTGCACAATAGAACAAAACCATGCCCAGTCCTGTGTCATTCTTACAGCTGTTATACTCAGTTTATTGTTGCAGCCTCTGCATCATCTTATTGAGTATCTTATTTCAATGGTCATCCACTTTCCAAAGTATGATGTCAAGTTACAAATCTCCTCTGATAACATGCCAAAATATGTGAGACAATGTCTCACGGTCTTCCCTGCTAAGGAACATTCTGGCTGAACTTCTAGGACATATTTGTTCATTGTTTGGTTGTCCACAATGCTTTCAGTATTCTTTGCAAGCACCAAAATTCAAGTGCATCAACTTCTCTGTGGTCTTTATTCATTGTCCAACTTTAATATTCAGCTAAGGTGATTGAAAATACCCAAAGCTTGGGTCGCATACATCTTGGTCGTCAAAGTGACAACCTTGCTCTTTAACACTTTAAGGAAGTCTTGTGCAGAAGATTTGCTCGATGCCATACATCATTTATTTCTTTACTGATACTCTCATGCATATTGACTGTGTATCTGGCCAAAAGAAATCATAGACAATTTCAGTCTTTTCTCTATTTACCACAGTGTTGTTTATGTCTAGTTCTGAGGATTTCGGTTTTCTTTACAAGCCACAGAGGACCCCTGTCTTTGTTTTTCATAGTAAGAACCTCAAATCTTCCTCACTTCCAGCTTCTGTCACTGCACAGAAGAGGTGGTTCATAGACCTTCAGGCAGTCCAGGTGTGGTGTTCTATTTCCCAGGTCCCAACTTCTCAAGTCATTCGATCATATTAAATAAGTTCAGAGAGAAAATTCAACCCTAACACAACCCTTTCTTGATTTTCAACTATGCAGCATTTCATTGTTCACTGCCTCTTGCCTAGTATACAAATTCAACATGAGCCTTGTATTAGGGTTAAATTTCTGACCCCTGAAATTGCAAAAGACTAGAGTTCACAATGGAATCCCCAAATCCATTTGAGTCAATATAAATTTGGCATTTTTTGAGTTCCTTCTGACCATTCTCCAGAGGCACGAATAGATGTGTTGTCAGGGAAAGTGCATTATCACTCTCCAAGAAACAGCTTAGCTCTAAGAGCCTTACCTGGGTGTCTCTTAATGGAAATTGGGGTGCTGGGTACAATGGCCAATGATTTCATCTTCACTGCCTCAGTGGAGGACCCCAGTGTTTCTTCTAAGATGTCTCTACATAATGGCTGTGTCCCAATCATAGTCCCCACCCTGCTTTTGTAATCTCATGTGTAACTGGGATTATTAATCTGCCAAAAATCATGATTTTCTATCAATGTATGCACAGAGCAATGAGTCAAAAGCATAAATGAAAAGGAAGGGATAGTCTCAGAGCAGAAAAATGGGGGGTTATTTCCCTTGGCAGATTAATTATGGCTTCATAAAGGAAGTGATCATTGAGCTGGGACTTGAGGAAAGGTAGTTTCATTAAGGTCTATGTGGAGTAGGTAAGAACAGTATAGGCGTAAGAGGCATGCATAGCAGAGAAATAGGAAAAGACAGAGTGCAGATGAAGGAGATTGAGGCATCCACAGGGAATACATCATGGTCTATCTAGGTCAATATAGAACTGAAGCCATTATAATTTTCTTGTGGAGGTTCTCATTGTTGGTCAGAAGACCAGAAAAGATATAATTTAAGATTCACAAAATGGACAGTAATGAAAAAAGAAATTATTGTACAATAACAACAATTATGAGGATGAGAGATTCTTTATTTTTTCACAAAGTGGTAATTTGATTAAATGTTTATATGTCTTTCCTAAAGAAGCAGATCAGTTGAACCACTCATCACAAGGGTCTTCTGGATTCCTTATTTTTTTCGACAGCATTTTAATTTTGGTCCACATGAACCAGCAACCTTTGATTTTGAAGGGCATACGATAGGACTACAGAAGCCATTATTCTTAAAGCAAGTAACAGGGTTCCATGCACCTTTAGAAAACCCTACGAAAAGAAAAAAAAATGAGTTGTCAGACATCAACACACCATATCAGAAATCCTAGATTTTAGGTCAGGCTCTCTCTTGAATAAAAACCAAGAGAGTTCTTTGTTTTTCAAGGATGGAGTTAGTCATTCATGGTTTAACTATGACAGGAATCTAGGGCTCTTTGGATTTTCTTTTCCAACAAGTACATTGCTATGGTGACTCTAGAAGGTGAACCTTTGGGTTATGACAAATTCTTGATTGATTTGGCCTTCCAGATCTAGTCAGGCAAGAACTTGACACCTCAGGGATGTCACAGGAGTGTTCTGTTGACATTTCAGGGTTTCATGCAAATTCAACTCTGACACCAGACAATAGCCTTAGAATGCTGCTAACTCAATTTCCACACACAAATCGGTGGTTCCATGAACATTATAGGCTAGCCCAAACCTACATTTACTCTTGTTTTTTTCCCCCACACTGAATCATTGTGTTGCTTAAATATTTGATCTGAGCTGGAAAGAAACAAGCAAGATCTAAAATATACAAATTGTGCAATATGAGCTTTATATCTACACAGCTAACAACTCAATAAAAAATAAAAACAAGCATTTTTTGAAGCTTTGACCACAGTAAAATTCCTGAACTAAATCCATGCTTTTCCCTCTGTTCAGCAGATGTAAAGCTGATGTCAACAATACCTGCCCTTTATGCCCTTTATCTGTCCAGAAAAATTAGAGAGATATACCCTCTGCACTCAAGTGATGATCTGGATGAAGCATAACCTAAAGAGAGCATATTTTTTAAAAAAAATATGAAGAGATCATTTTAGTGGGGACTCTTATAAGGAGAGGGTCTTAACCCAAATAAACTCACACAAAAATTAGTCTAAGGGTTATTTCTTTCATGACAAAGATGTAAAGTCAATCTTAGAATCTTGACTTCAATCTGTTAGCCAAATGGTGAGGCAACTAGAAAGGCTTCCTCTGCGTGCGCACCTCCTAAAAATGAGGTCTGTCACGAACTCTCAGGACCACCCTAGGAAACAGGCACTGCTAAGCAACATTTTGCATCAAATGATACATTTCTCCAAATTATTCTGGAGGGGATTGTCTTGACTGTCCAACTTTGTGTCCATTGAATTTTTGCCACTATCGTTTATACCTGATGTTTGTAGCCCTCCTACCTTCATCCCAGTCCTCTTACCTCCCTCTCTTGATGTCAATTAATGCTTAAACATTCCAGCCTGAGCCCTGTGTGAATTATCATGCTGTCACTTGTGTGAGGCAGTAAATGCTGAATAAATCCTGTGAATTTTATTTTAAGGTTGGAGAGATTTCTCACGATGGCAACCAGAATGTTTAAAAACATTTGTCATATTGTTCTAATGTCTGAATCCTGGCCTGACTATTACACTCCTCCCCTGCCCCCCAACCACCCCCTTTCATCCTGAATTTCTGCCTGAAAACTGCATAATAGAATTCCCTCTGCCTGATTGTTATTCCAACCTGACTGCCTGTATGTCTGCACTTCTTCCTTGTTTATGTTATTCTCAGTGTTTAGAATATAGCCATGAGCACAACTGAAAAAAATAGGCTTCTAAAATATAAGTCCTTGGGCTGAGCCCCGGTGGCGTAGTGGTTGTGTGCGGGACTAGGATGGAGGTTCAATTCCAGCTCACAGGAGCAAAGGCTGAGACTCCTACTCCCACCACCAGAGGGCAGTGATGCCTAAAAAACTAAAAATAATAATAATAACAATATAAAATAAATATAAGTCTTAATATTTAATCAGTTGTTTTAGGTATTAGCTGTACAAGATTTTTCTCATTCCTTCTTTCTTTTCTGCATCCATCAATTTTTATTTAATTTTCCACAATTCTAAAGATAGAGCAAAAGTCTAGAATCCAATTAAATTACTCAGTGTCTATGGATGACAAGTGGTGACCCAAGAGTAATCCTGTGAAGGAGCATGTTCTCTGAGTACATCTAGATCAGAAGACAAATTTTAAACATGGATGGCAGAAGTTCTCAAAATTTAGGTTGAGGATTATCATTCCCTGACATTCTATAGATTATATGAAAACTTCATACTTTCATGATAAAGGTTTATCAGATAATATTATGACTACAGTTTTTTAATTAAATCAACATTCTTGCTTTTAACTGAAAAAAATATTTTTAAAGTCACTTAACAGAGCTCTCTATCAGAGGTATAAAATTTTAGCATTATTATCGGTGGTGAGGTGAGATTTACAGGACATTGGACCTCTTGGGTTCACTCAAGATCCTTATACATATTTTTATCAAAATAAATGATACCTGGATCTCACAGCAGTCAACACAATTTTTAAAATGTTCTAACAACAGTTTGGGAGAGGATTAAAGAAGATGGAAGAGAAAGAGAGACCACACTGGATATTATCTAATTTTAGGTCTCTCCTGGTTTCCGTGGGCCATCTTACCTGGATGAGGCAAAAGAAATACCAAGAGGAATGCGAAGAGCAGGTAATGGAGTTTCATTGTCGATGGTGAATGAATGCAGCAACCAGCAGAGAATGGAGAGGAAGGTGAGTGCTTCGTCTTATAAAGGTTCCAGCTGCTGGTTACAGGTAGACTCCTGAATTGCCTGCAATTTTGGTCACTGTGGGATGAAAAAACTGAACACTCCTTGGTGTGTCATACAAATTGTCCTTACTGTGTACATCACACTCAGTCATTCTCATCCAAATTTGGTCAAGGGAAAACACCTGGAAAAAAGCTCCTTTTCCTGCCAGTAGAAGCAAATATGTGTTTATATATCCCAGTCCAAGTATTGGGATATGGGTTTGGGTTGGGGGCTTTCTCAACATGGGCAGAAGCCTAATGAATGTGGCCTGGAGCTTATTAATCTGTTCAGTGCAACTTGACATCTTTTGATTACTGCATTTTCTTCCGGTTCTCAAGAGACTCTTATCCAAACTGATAACTAACAATCCTCTGTGGACATATTCAGTCCCTGGAAAGGAATAGATGAACTTAGCATTCCAATATAGGAATAAAGGATGATGAAATATGCAGGAGAACTTCTCTTACACATGACCATCATTTCATTGTGGCAGATTTCTGTATGAGTTTGTGACATCAGAGAAAGAATGTCCACATGAAATAGAGAACAGCTTGAAGTTCCCCAGTTGTATGAGTCACTCCCTCACCCTACTCAATGTATCATTTCACATGCAAATAAACTTCAGGGAACAGAAAAAGAAAACAGCTGAAGCCTCATCCAGCTCCACATGACTCAAGGCTAACTTTCCCAAGGCAGAGTCAAGTATGTCTCCAAACCCCATCCCTCTTTCAGCCTCCTTTGACACCAATGAATAGTCAGTAATCTCGTTAAATAGCCAAACAGAACTCACTGACAATATTCAATGTTCTGGGGAGTTATTATGGAGATTGCAGGTTACCACATCCTGCACCAGAAAACAAGGAGGATGCAGTAATTCTAACACAGAACACCTCTCTCAGCCAGCAACCCAGTCTGTCAGGTTCTCAGCCTCTCATCTACTTGGTCCCTGGCCACTGTTCCAATGGGCCAGGCTGCCCATCCAAGACTCCACCTCATCAGGTCACAGTCTCAGATCTCAGGGGGACAATCCCTGTTCCCCTTTTTGGTGTTGCTACTTTGCTTTGTCCCATACTTTCCTTCTTTTGAGAAATCATTTCATTTGGGCCTCTTACAATTCTTATCACAATACATAAATACAAGCATTATGTCAAGCACATTTGTACATCAATTGCCATCATCATCTTCTAAGGGTCTTCTTTGTACCTGAGCTCTTGGTAGCAGTTTCCGATCCTCCCCTCCCTCCCCCACACCCTCTCCCTCGCAAACCCGTGATAATTAATAAACTATTGTCATTTTTTCATGTCTTGCATTGTCCATGGTCTTTGAATGGCAACCTCTGGTGCCGCCAGTCTCCACCTCCACTGGTTTAGGCAGGAATCTGAATAAGGTTCATTGACTCTTCTTCCTTTATGGTGCCAGGAATTATCTCTGTCTTTGTTGTGTTAGTTCCTTGACCATGAGGGGAATGACAACTCAACTGGCCAAAACCCTCTATTAGTCTTTCACATGTTTTATTTGCATAGCAACACCCAATCATTTTCTGGAATTTACAGAGACTTGAACTAAATAATTAAATTCACTCACAACATACACCCATAGAATTATACTGTGTAGCTCATTCATGAATCCTGGATATCCAAGAAAAATCCTTTTATTGTCATTGTTAGGGTCCATTGAGTCTTCACGAACTCAAGGTCACAGAATGTGCAACAGAATAAAGCACAAGGCAGTAGTATGCCATTTTCATAATTATTGTTATGTCTGAGTCTATGGTTATAGCCATTGTCAATCCACCTCCTTCCTCTTTTTGGGCTCACTCTCTACTTTCCCAAGTGTGATGCCTTTCATCAGGAACTGCTCTCTTCTGATATCATGCCCAAAGTATGTGTGTTAGTTTGGGTGCTCTAGAGATGCAAAAACAGTGATGTATGTATGTGTTTGTATATGGAAAGGTGTGGTATTTACATAATCTGGTGTCAATTTGAGGATTAAGAGTGTAAGGATGGACTCCAGAGATTCAACCTGGATATAGTTAAGAAGACTTCCATGTGGACATGGCTTCCTCCTGAGAATTCTTGGAAATGCTTTATTTCCTCAATAGAGACAGGAGACATTCTCTCTCTCCACTGATCCTCCAAGAACTCTCAGAGACTGAGAGAGCTCTAGCTAGACTGAATGGAAACAGAAGTTTCCAAGACACATAGGAGTTAAACTATCCAACTTTGAGGAAGAGGAGAAAGTCATGTGAGCTACTAGGGTAAAACAAGGAATAACATACATATAAAGATTGCCAGATAAGAATATATTCAGACCTATCAGTGGACTAGGAATAAAAGGAGAGCCTGGAGTAGCATGTTCCAAAAATGGAAGAAAAACAACACAAACCGAAAAATATTCTACGGAGCCATTTTGTCTATTTAGAGAGATGGAGAAGTAAGAGTTTTCACAGGCATGGAAAAATGAAAGAAATACGTTAAAAGAAGCACAGCCCTCCAAAATATCCTTGCCAACCCAGTATGGGCAGAAGAACAGCACTCACCAGCACAATTAAGAGAACCCACATAAAACATTCTCATCAAGAAGGCAACAAAGAGAAAACAGTCCACAGGATAGCATTACCTCAAGGGTGGAAAGAAGTCAAGAATGAAAAACACACACACAAGCACAACACACTGAGAAAGGAGGTAGAAAAGCACTCCAAACAAAAGATATAAGATGGCATCACAAAGTCCACATATGGATGTAATAACCCTGATTTTCAACGGACTGAACTCGGGCTTTAAGAGAATGAGTATAGCCGACTGGCTTAGAAAACTCAACCCATCAATCCTACAGGAGACATATCTCACGACGACAGACGAAAAAGATGGAAGGAAAACAAACCACACAAACAGCAATTCTAAAAAAGCAGGGTTTGCAAGCCTAAGCTTGGATAAAATGAACTTCAAAGTGGAAACCATTAAAAGAGACATACAAGGACACTCTATCATGCTTAAGGGAACTAAAGACAAAGAAACACTAAGTATATTAAACATATATTCCCTGAATGACAGACCCACTGAATACGTCAATCAAATACGCCAAAAGAAGAAGAAAACAAGCACAGGCTGAAAAATAATACAGTGACTTCAATATACAGCTCTCTAAGAAAGATGAATCGCAGGGAAAGAAGCTCAACAAGGAGGCTAGACATCTACAATTAAACCATTGATCTGATAGTTAAGAAGCTCTTCACCCAAATACATAAAAACTCATGTTCTTTTCAAGTCCATATTGAGCAATTTCAAAAGTAGACCACATACTGGGGCATAAGTCAAACTTGCATAAATTTAACCGCATTGATATGAAACAGACCTCTCACTTTAATCACTGTGCCATAAGGCTGGAAATAAAAAAAGGAAGATGAAGCAAACAAGGGCAAACAATTGGAGGATAAATAACAACCTATTGCAAAAGGAGTGTGTACTGCCCCAGATCAGAGATGGAATTAGAAAATTTCTAAAAACCAATGAGAATGAGAACACAATGTATCAAAAATATGGGTCCCAGAAAGGCAGTTATCAAAGGAAGTTTCAAATCAATACATCCACACATGAAAAATGGAGAGAGACTTAGGACTGATATGCTGACACAAAATTTACAGCCACTAGAGCAGAGTCAACAGGGCAATCTCACTAAAATCAAAAGAGACATAATATAAACCAGGGCTGATTCTCAGGAGAGAGAAAATAAGAAACAATGAGAAAAAATAATGCTTCTAAAAGTTGCTACTTTGAGAGGATAAATAGAATTGAAGATCAGAAGTAAACCTAGCCAAAAAATGGAAGGAATAAATTTCAGTAGCAAGTATGAAGGATGAAAGAGGGAACATTACAACAGACCCTAATAAAAACAAAAGAACAATTGCACAGTACTACTAAGGACTGTATTCCAATGAATTCAACAACTTAGAAGACATAGACAAACTCTAAGAAAAACTTCTTCCCTAGACAATCCCTGATGGATGTCAAGAATCTGAAGAGATACATAGCAATAGAATAAATAGAGAAGTTTATCAAGGGTTTGCCAACAAAAATTGCCCTCTACCAGACGGCTTCACAGAAAAACTCTACCAAACATTGAGGAAAGGGTTGACACCAACCCTACACAAACTTTTTCAGAACATAGAGAATGATGGCAAACCATTGAACCCCTTCTATGATGTTGATATAACTCCGGTACCAAAACTGGGCAAGGGTCCTGGAAGAATTGAGAACTACAGACCAATATCCTTAATGAGCATCAATGCAAAAATTCTTAGCAAAATACTTTCCCATAGAATACAAAAGCATATAAAACAATAATTTACAATGACCAAGTGGGATTCATACCAGGGATGCAGGGTTGATTCAACATATGAAAGACCACTAGTATAATTTTTCACATTGACATGAAAAACTTTAAGAACCATGTGATGGTATCAACAGATGAAGCAAAAACTTTTGACAACATCCAACACTAATTCCTGTTTAAGACATTCAAGAATAAAAGAGTGGAAGGAAATTTTCTCAAGATAATACAAGCCATATATGAAAACCAACACCCAACATGGCAGTCAATGGAGAAAGGACAAAAGTAATCCCACTGAAAACAGGGAACCAGACAAGGATGCTGCTTGCCCTGACTCTTATTTAACATTGTACTGCAGGTCTAAGTTAACAGTATAAGCAATGAAAAGACTACAAAGATATTACCATGGAGGAGGAAGAGGTGAAGCTATCGGTACTTGGAGATAATATGATTTTTGTATGTGGAAAATCCATAACGCTCCACAAGGGGAATACTGGAAGCAATAAAGGAATATGGCAGAGTGGGAGGACACAAGTTCAACAAACAGAAGTCTATTGGAATGCTATACATATTGGACAAGGCTACAGAAGAGGAGATTTTAAAAAAAGGTGGTAGCCTTCACAATAGCCAAACACAAATTGAAATCTCTAGGCATATGACTGATC
>PVJH01038264.1:5957-17395 GCA_004026705.1 Nesogale talazaci | reverse complement strand
TAATGTTGATTTTCACCAAACAACCTGGTCTTTAGAACTTAACCCTGTTAATAAAAAAAAGACTCTGAGTGTAATAGCATTATGACATTATTTATAATGGTGAGAAGTTTTTTTTTGGTTTTTAGGGCATCACTGCTCTCTGGTGGTGGGAGTAGGAGGCCCAGCCCCACTGCTGGAATTGAACCTCCGTCCCAGTGGGTCGCAGTTCCGTGCACAACCACTATGCCACCAGGGCTCAGGCCTATTATTATCTTTTTTATATTGTTATCTTTAAGTTAGAAAAACAGGAAAGAAAAGACACATTATCAAAATGTTAATGGCGGTTATTTCTGGGTAGTATAATAATATACCAGCAATGAGAAAAACATTCTAAGGTCTTGCTAGGTTTAAAATGTCTTTGGCAATACATCAGACTAAGTCTTCAAGTCATTCATTATCAACTTTGAAGCAAAAGTCTTATGTACCTCACGATCCTCAAACACCTAACAGTTTACACTCAAGAGTTAAACTATTAACCAGTCTATGTTAAGGAGGAAAAGAAAGCTCAAATGTCAGGAAATTTTATTCACAATATATCACTTAGATCTGTTAAAACAGAATCAAAAAGAAAAAAATAAAAATTACATCATTATAAATGATGGGGAGTGCATATTGGGGACCCAAAACCCATCAATAGGTAAAGCAACATCTTCTTACAGAGGGGTTGCAGTACAGTGTAATAACAATGAAATATGCAACTTTCCTCTAGTTCTCAAATGCTTCCTCCCACCCACCATTATGATCCCAATTCTACCAGACAAATCTAGCTAGAATGGGGGATGTACCTTGGAGTTGGAAATATGGGAAATTTGGGATAGATGATCCCTCAGTACTAGTGGTGGGAGTGGTGATACTAGAAGGGTGGAGAGATGGTAGAATAGAAAGGGGGAACATATTGCAGGGATCTACATATGACCTCCTCTCTGGGGTACAGACAACAGGGAAGTGAGTGAAGGGACACAGTGGACAGTGTATGATATGAAAAAAGTAGTAACAATTTGTAAATTATTAAGGGTTCATGGGGGAGAGGGAGAGGAAAGGGAAGGGAAATATAGGGAGCTGGTACTGGAGGCGGCCTAAGTGGAGGGAGGATGTTTTGAGAGTGATGATGGCAACAAGTGTGCAAATGTGGCCTGCATACAATTGATGTATGTATGGATCATGATGGGATTTGTGTGAGCTCCCAATAAAATGATTTATTAAGAAAAAAAGGGGGATAGAGGAGCTCAAGTAGAAAATATTTGGAAATATGGTAATGTGTACAAATATGCCTTATACAAATGTACTAAGAGCTGTTAAGAGTCCCAATAAAATCATTGAGAAAAAAAGAAAAAAACACTTCCTTGTAAATCACAACAAACCTTCTTTTCCCATTTGTCTGCTAAATTTCTACTTTTCAAACATTCTTGGCTGTATGACTGCATGACGCAAAAACCACATATTTGGCTGTACTTAAAAACTGAGACATTCTCCTAAGAGTACAACTTTTGAAACTATTGGCTGAATCAAGACAAGTTTTCCCCAGTGTTTATTCCAAGCAAAGAATGTAGAAAAACAACTACATCATACTTTTCAAGGTCTCACAGGATTATCCACCAAAAAAAAAAAAAAAAAAAAGAAACCACAACGGAAACTAAAAGCTAACCGGATTATTCATAACTAAGACTAAATCTGCAAACTATAAAGAAACATGATATCTTTGAAAGTGAAGAAAAGATCTTTATCCAATTTAAGTGAAACTGGTTCACCTGGCCAGCAGAGGCGGAGGGGGCTGGGAGAGTAAGCAGGAAATTCTAAACAGCAAGGACAGTTAAGAACAAGAGGGCTTCAAAAGTTCATGGAAAATGGAATTAAAATATAATGAGATCCCAGTATGCATGAGCCTCAAAGAATTTCAACACTCAGAATGGCAGGTGATGGTTAAATATTCAGGAGAAAAAAAAAAAAAAACAATAGCCCAAAACCCAAAAGAAGTGTAAGATGACGGCTCTGGTTGAAACCCGAGTCCACATTAAGAAGGACTTCTACAGTGTGAGGGAGGAATGTGCATGCATTTATGAAGACAATGAAGGTCAGAGGTGGATTTTAAGTTAAGGGAGTGGCCCAATTGCAGTTCACTTAAGAAAAGTGAATTTTGCAGTAATGTTAAGGGTGCACTGGAGTAAAGCAAGCTGAAGACAGGAAGCCTGGTGAATGGGCCCTGCCACATGGTGAGTAAAGCTGATGAGGCCCCAGGAACACCGCCTACACGCCCCACACCCTGCCCTCCCCCAGGCCTCTACTCTGTCTACTTGATCCAATCCCAAGAGCAGAAGACCGAATACTGGTTCAACCCTCATGCCAGGTGCTACCGAGAGTTAAGGGTTCCAACACTGATGATAATTGCTTTTAAAACAAAATGCTCAAAATTAACATTTATTCTTCATATCAAATAAAGATTTTGTAAGCATTATTTAACAACATTTTCTAATAATATTGGTACTACTGCAAAAATGTCTACCACAGAGGCAGAGTGTGAACACACACGTTTCAAACAGTGCTACATATGCCTTAAAAACAGGAAGTGAAAAGAAATACTGTTTTACCTAATCTGAAACTATAAGCTATATGCTTCCATCTGAAGAAGGGTAAGGAAGCTAAAAAATTCAGCATATGCGGACATCAATTCTACTATACCTCTTCATTTGATAGCTGGACTGAAGGTTCTTCCTGAGTTAAAGCACACACTACTGGTATTTTAACTT
This sequence comes from Nesogale talazaci, assembly GCA_004026705.1. Classification (NCBI taxonomy): domain Eukaryota; kingdom Metazoa; phylum Chordata; class Mammalia; order Afrosoricida; family Tenrecidae; genus Nesogale; species Nesogale talazaci. Next base: position 14,612 of record PVJH01038264.1, on the reverse strand, counting down.
CTTCCTCACCATCTGCTTTTTTATGGTCCTTTCTCTTATTAAGTCTTTGTTGTTCATCTTCTTCCTAAAAGTTAGGAAAAAATTTGTTATTACCCAGGTAATCTGAACTAAGGAGCCATAAAGCAACTCAAAACAAGCAAGGGAGCTTTCTGAAAGCCTGCACACTTCAACTCACTTGTTTTGCCATCACATCTGAGGTTCTCTAGTGACAACAAAATATTCCTAAACCTGGGACAAAGATGACATCAGGAAGTAGCTTTTAAGAAAAGCACACTATGTGAAAGTAAGGCAGAACCAAAGAAAGCAAAACTCTGTCTCTTCAAAGGACCCCAAGAAAGGAACAATTACATTAATTATGGTAGAAAAGAAAAAAAAGTTATTGTTATTACATACCCATTAGAAACATGTGAAAATATATATAAAATATAAAAGGGCTGAAGCTGATGTAATAACTCACTCGACAAAGAGGAATAAAGGTACCTCAGCAGCCTAGTGTGTGTGTGGAGGGGGCGGGGGCGCACAATGACAATACTATGCACGCATGTACGTATTGAAAGGGGTCAAAAAACAACGACTGGCTTCATCTGAGGAAGCAAAGAAAGAGCGTCTAATGGGCTGGGCTGGATCTTGCAAGTTTGCCAGTTGTGTTGGAGAGGAGACAGGCAAGAAGCGTTCCAGGCAGAAAGGCAGCTGTACAAAGGAACAGAGCCTGGGGGGAGCAGGTCTGTGGGGAAAGACTGAGTAGCCTGTCTGGGACAGACAGACAGACCAGCCAGGGAGAGAAGTGAGGCACATGGGAGAGGGGGTGGTAGAATCAGGCGGCCTCTCCCCACTCCCAGATATGCTAGTACCTCTTTGAGCCAGCGTCCTCATCTATGAAATCGTACTATACTCCTTATTCATATGGAGAATTTTCTTTTGATTTATTTAAACTCTGTTTTGTATCTTAGAATTTCTGGAGAAAAAGTCTTAACACAATGCTTACATATAAAAGAGCTAACTAGAGGTTAAGTGAACGTCTAAGGAGTTTTAACTGTCTTATTGGGCAGTAGTAAGGGTATGTTCAGATCTGCACTGTAAAATCTAAGTCCAAGGGTGGATTGTGCTTGCACACGAGATGAATGAGTCCAAAATAAATGACATACAGGAATTGATAAAGAAATTTTAAAAGTGAAATCTAATTTAAGTTCCTAAAGCAATTTAAAGTATTTCTACCCTTCAGATTTCTTGTCTTTCAGATCTAAGTATTGGTCTGAGTGGCTAAAATAGAAGGAAAAGTAAAACTGACGTGGACTTGGAGTCTTTGATGATTTACAAATTCATTTCAAACATACGGGAAAAAAAGTACTTTTTTAAGTATTTCTTACAAAACCTAGAAAAACAGCCAACAGTTCTAGGTAACTTCTCCTAGAGAATTATGTATTTGCATGTATACATATACATGTGGTAAGTATGATGAGGAAATTAACTGCAACACTGTTTCAAGTAACAGCCCACCACCCCCCCTAAAAAGAAAAAAGGAAACCAACTAGATGACTACTACCAGGAGAAGGATTAAATCAAGTATGTTTATCCATGTTCCTAAAGTTTCCAAGAATGAGAGAGGTGCATAATGTGAATACACAGCCAAGACAATGTTGAGGGGGAGAACATAGACTAAATACCACAGTATGATAAACTTGTCTGAAAGAAAGAAGCTGAAACATAGCCACAGACACGGTCTGAAAGTCAACCTAGCAACTGGATAAAGAATGCTTACTCCAGAGAAGAGGAAGTATGGGAGAGGTCATAGATTTTCATTTGGCTGTGTTTAACACATTTTTTTTTAAAAACATGAGGATGCTATTTGAATATCAATTATGCAACTAAAAGTTAATTTAAAAAGTAGATATAGGAGAAAAGAAGGCCTTAGCATACAAAACTCTGAACGCCTGCCATTTCACATCACTTAGCCTTTCTGACTCCATCTTGTCACCTTCTGAAGAGGCTTTCTGACAAGGCCACAGACATCTGAACCTGGATTTACAAAACTCAGGGACGCTAGGAGAACGAGAGAGTCCTTGAGAGAACCATTTTCTCAGAAATAGGTACTGGTGCATCCTACAGTCTCTGAAGAAAATAATTTCCAGATCAGTGGTTTTCCCCATACAAGACCCTTTTGAAAACTGAAGAACAAAACTCCTTAGAGGCAGGTACTGCGTTTTTCAAAATGGCAGAAATCACCTTGTTTCCGCTTAAGTCCATCTTGAGTACAGTCATGCATTGTTGGGGCTGTGGGTGCACGATTAAGGAAGCAAGCAAGTCCTAGAAAACTGCTATTCACCTGGTCTTTCTTCTTCAGTTCTTCCACTTGCCGGAGCTGTTCTGAAGTGAGCACAATCTCCATTCGCTGCATGTCCCTCATCAGCAAACGCTGAGATTCCAAAAACTGGTCATTGGCCTTCTGCCACGTGTGTTTTAACTGGTTGTGTTGTTGTCGCTCTTGCTCCAAGAGGTGGCAAACTGTTTAGGAATCCCCCCAATCAAAAACACTGCATTTTAATGGTAGGCAATTTCTTTAACATAGGGCTACTAGACCAGGTGTGACCAGTGGTCCATGCTGTCTGGAATTCTTACTCTGACTGGCACCAAGGGGCAACGTGTGGATTACAGCAGTCTCCCAGAGTGTGCTCCTGGAACACGTGGGAAAAGAGACTTCTGTGCTCTGCCAGTTGTACAAACCCTGGGTTAAAGAAAACTTTAACAACTTCTTTATGGCAGGTCTCTGAGCTCAGTTTTCATTCTGCCTATGTTCTCCTGGGAGTAGAAACAGGATAGACACTACATTATTTCTCAAATTTATTTAACAACAACAACAACAAAAACTACCACTCCTCTACCACAGAACTGATCCAATCAGTGCTCTAAGGGAAACAATGCTCTACAGACCACAACTAGAGGGGCCATTCCTAATTACCTTTAACATAGTTTGATAAATCTGTTGCCCAGGAATCATTGAGTTGATTTAGTTGTAACCTCTCAGGGTAACTCAAAGAAATCTTAGCCAATGTCTGCATTGAGGATATCTATCAGCTCAGTCACATTTTACTGAAAGAGTAGGTAGCTTCGTCTATTTAGTCACCTACCCAGCCCCAAAGGCAGACAACTGAGAGAACCTGAGAGACAGCTTTGACTCCTGACATTTCCTCACCCAACACAGCCGATGGTCACAGAGGTTTGGCAATCCTACTGTCTTTGCACAATGACATACACATCTCTTGGTTTCTGCGTAGGTCAGCCCTGAAAACTTAGACAACCATGACAGTCATTCTTTGTTGTTGTTCCTGCGATCAGACTTTTCCTCTCTATCAGCAGTCACACTGAACTTTTAAAAATGTTAAAATAATCCATTACTTGCCAACATTATGTCCTTCAGAGAAGCCAGAAACAAGTTCTATGATCTCAATTACATGAAATGTCCACAACAGGCAACTCCACAGAGACAGAAAATAGATGAGTGGTTGCCAAGGGTTCTGGGGAGGAGAGACTGGGGTGGGATTGCTACGGAGTAGAGTTTCAGGAATGAGATAGTAGTAGTGATTGTGTGCAACATACTAAAAACCACTGAAGAGAACACTTTACAAGGATCAACTTTACGGCATGTAAATTGCATCTCATTAAAGCTACGACTTAAGTAAACCAATAAATGAAAGCTTTTAGACCATCCTTACTGCCCATAGGGTAGAAAAGCCTTAACTAGATGTCTCCATGATCTGGCCCATGTTTACCTCACCTACCCACATCTTGGCTTATAGCCTCTGGTATGTTAGTTGTGCTGAACAACTTTCTTCCCACTTTTTGTGCCACATACAGTAGGCCCTGGATGCCATGTTCACTTTTACCTAGCAAACACTTAGGCATTTTTCAGAACCCCACTTACAAACAACTTCTTTTAAGACTTATCTCCTCCTATGACAAAGGACCACTCATTTTTCATCTGTGGCACTACTGCCCCTAGGCTACTTCAAAGTGTAATCCCTGTTCTTGGTAAGGGTACTAACTCAGTTGCATATCTAACTGCTCCAATTTGAGTTGTACCCTACACTGCGACTCCATTTTTACCAGTCTCCTTTCACTGAAAGACAATCACTTCATTTGGTATGAGTGCTGCAGTACTACTCTCTCCCCCTTCCTCATTTGAATTAACCTTTTTAGACATATTTTCAGGTATCTTATGATGGTTTGAGAGTCTCAATGACTTACATGTAGTTGGGGGCATACAGTTTCTTTCCAATACCCATTCAGAGTACAGGCATCTCTGTAACTATAATGGCGCAATTGAACACTGTTTGCTAAAGGTCAAAGACCCACTCACTCAAAGTTTGGATTACTTTCAGAACTTCCTGAAATGTTTCTGTAGGCTTGTCATTTCAGCTTTCCAGTATCTGGAAAGAAATTAACTCATATCCAAACCTAAATGATTTATGGAATCGCTCTGTTCTCCACATTTTATACACCTGGGAAAATATCCACTGTACAACTCTTGTTACCACAGCCCGAACCCTGTACGTTAATTATGTCACTGGTGTAGCCTGCAACAGATGGGTCCAAGGAGTCGCTACTGTTGGATGAGTTTTAAAGCCGATTTTCACTCACTGCTACGTCCTGCTTAGCCGCTCCTCCCATTCTAAAATGGAAGGAGGTGAGTCCTAAGTGCATAAAATGTAGGCAGTGTGTCGTAAGAGCATGACGATGCCCGTGACATGGTCACTAAGACAAGTTAGATTCTTCTCGTTCCATTATCATTTTTACATATACTCACTACTACTTCACAATTAACAGTATCTATTTGCCCTTCTGCTAAACCGTGTACTCAATGCATTGTTTTTTAAAGAATATATGTTATTATAACATTGTAAGCCTGAGGTTTTCATACTTTGGTACTTTTTTCATAGTGTAATTGTTTTAATTCTGTGCAATGTATTATAGTATGAGCACCAGAAAAGAAAAACAATACTATTCTGAGAGGATTTCATTAAGATTGTCAAAGAAGTTTGTGACATAAGATATTTAGGAGTCCAGCTATACAGGAATACTAGAAGAAATGAAAACAAAAGTCTACTTTTATCTTAAGTGTGGAAAGGATGAGCCTTCTCCTAGCTCTAGAAAATACAGTCAGTTTTCTACATTGCTCTGCTGCCAGGCTAATGAAATGACAACTGTCCGTGAAACACAGAGTTTTCTGTGTAAGGACAGCAGGACACACTCTCTGCCGGCTACACTACTGCCTTCAAAATGGACACGAGGCCAAAAGCAGCTGAAGCAGGAATCCCCAGCCCTATGATCACTCTGCCCTACAGCTCACGCCTTGAGACTTTACTACTGGGGTCCTGCAAGAAAGAGAAGCCATTAACAACCCAAGTGTCTTTAGCAGTACTTTAGCTTTTCAGAAGAGCACTCAAGCCCACCAGTGGCAAAGCCTGAGCTGATCCCCTAACATGCTCAACTTTATTCTCCTACAGCACGAGACCATCTGTATTGCATGCATTTACCTTCATGCAACTCTTTACGCAGTTTTTCAGCATCTTCCTGTAGAACTGATTTCTGAGTATTCAATACAGCTACGTACATCTCTAGGTCAGTTCTACAAGATTTCTCAGCTTCCAGATAATGATTCAGTTCTTTGACCTAAAAATAAAATTCTGTTAAATCAAAGTTTATCCAACAATTTGGTTTTTGTTAACTGTCTTATCGTGGGGCTCTAACAATTCTTCTAACAATCCATCATTCAACTGTATTAATAAGCACAGTTGAACATATGCTGCCATCAACATTTCCAAAACGTTTTCTTTCTAATTGAGTCCTTGGTGTCCAGCTCCTCTTTTATCCCCACCCTCCCCAGTCCTCCCACCTTCATCAATTATATATTATTATTATTTCATATCTTACACTGCCTGTTGTGTCCCTTCACCTACATTTCTACTATGTGTCCCTCTGGGACAGGGCTATATATATTCAACCTGGAGATGAGTTCTTCTTTTCTCCCCCTTCTCCCTCCTCCAACCTTCATGATTCATTTATAATTTATATATATATATATATATATATATATATATATATATATATAAAACAACCAACCAAATACAACTGGTCAGCAGTGGGTTTGGGTTTATTTTCTATTTAAAAATGGAAAACCGGGGGCTGAGCCCCGGTGGCGTAGTGGTTGTGCGCGGGACTGCGGCCCACTGGGACGGAGGTTCAGTTCCAGCAGTGGGGCTGGGCCTCCTATTCCCACCACCAGAGAGCAGTGATGTCCCAAAAAAAAAAAAATGGAAAACCAATATAGTTAAATTATAAACATCGAGTCACTCAATCAGTGGTAACACACATCAAGATTACACTTAACAATTTTGTGCCTTGCTTTCAAAAAAAAAAAGGTAGCCCTAACTGGCACTCCTAAAACAATACATGTATAGTACAATATATACTATACTCAGGTATACCAGGCAGGATCTAGTACATAAAATGAGCCAGCAGATCATCTCTAAGGATAAAAATAGTCGGCACACTCTTGCAAGTTTGCTTTCCTTTGGTTTTGATGCAGTATTTCCAAATGCCTTAAGTTAACAAAAAGGAGAGCTTTCTACAGACACATACATTCATGAGAGAAACTAGGCAGGGTAGAATAAGCACGGTAGTCTTGCACTTTAATGAACTCAAGCAAATGCAAAAGACATTAAGTCACCTTGCTTTTGAAAATGCTGAGTCTCCGTCGAATGATTAACAACACTCAGAAATACTAGAAATACAGTGTATTAGGAAGTTATATCCAGAATTAAATGCAATCTTCATACACACACACACCGAAATCTAGAATTATAGAAGTAATCATTTTATCCCATCTTACAAATTATCCATCCTAAATTGTGACTATCTCACTAACTTTCAAGTCTTTCTGATGGTTCTAATTGCACATTCATGGTTATTTTGATGCCTTTTTTGTTCCTACTTCTTCCCCCTTGAAACAGCTTCTTTTCCCTTCAGTTAGCATGACCCAGACGCCACAATATTAAAATGATGACACATATTAACTGCCATCTGATACTACACTGGAGACTGTCAGCCAACCAAAAAGATGCTAACCAAGCATGACAAAGTTCTGACTGTCGTGAGGCGCTGACCCCCTAATATCTGGAGAGCGTGATCATTCAATTGATAGTGACTGAGTGCAGGAGATACAAAATAGTGACATAGAACCACAGACTTATAAATTATTACTTTAAAATGAATGCTTAACTCAATTAATGGTAAGGCTTTTAAACATCATTAATTTATGGTGCTCACAGTCGGCTTAACAGATATTATTAGTTGATCAAATACTTAAAATTTATCAATACCTTTCTGAACTCAACCTTTTTACATAACAAAGGTATCCTTATGAAACAATATTCTCAAGTTGCTGAGAATAAAGCCACATAGTCATATTTATTTTTTTCCTATCCTTTTTGTATTTAAACTATAGACTTTTTTTTACTTCAGTATTCCTGAGCTAGATCTAGAGCTTTCTTTTCACATGCTACCTTTCTTTCTGTTTTTAAAAAGGTGTGTTAGTCTCCTAAGAACTCTGCCTCCTTTTTAGTCTCTGACACAGTTTGTAAACTGGATGGCTCAGCTCCTGCAGGAGGTTTGGTTAAACTTGCCAGCAAAACCAAATGGCTCTTGGAAAGAAGAGAGAAGGAAAATGAAGATTTTTTTTTTTTGGTGGGGGGGGAGGTACATCACTGCCTCTGGTGGTCGTGGGAGCTACCCAGTGCCGCTCCTGAGAACCGCCGCTGGATTTGAACCGCCAAGCCCCTAGGCCGCAGTCCCGCACTCAACCACTGACGTCACCGGGGCTCAGTCCTGAAAATGAAGATTTTGACCGCAGGATAAATCCCTTTAATGGGTGCTGACGACTTTAACTTTCCTAATTTATCTTAAGATAGTTTTAGCTATAACATCTTTTACTAGAAAATTTTGTCGACATTTCAATCTATAGGTGTCACATTGTTCCTCCTATCAAAGTCTCTGCTGTATGAAAGATAGCGCACGGGGTTCCGTGTACCTATGACATCTAGCCTGCAGCTGCTGGGTGCCCCTGAGCCGATTCCGACACGGAGCCGACTCCGCACACGAGAAAGAACTCCTGGACGTCCTCACAAGTGCTGCGTGCTCCGCCACGTTGCCGCCGTCACTGTGTCAATCTACCTCCTGGAGGGCTTTCCTCCACCAAGGATGTTAGCCTTCCCCTGCTATTACATCTACGCTATGAATCTAGTTATTCAAACTTCTATTTCCAGACAAGCATTTTTTTCTTGTGTACACAATTCTATATCTTGCCTAGCATATTTTTCCTGCTTATACTCAGTTGCTACATGTGAACGTTAATTTCAATGACATGTAAGAGACATTCAAGTACATAACTGTGATTTTTGATGTTTATTAGAAGTCCCTCCTTATTTCAATTAATTACTATTGTCCTTTAAATCTCACCTATTTGATATATTACAAAGGCTATATCAGCTTTCTTTGTATTTCCATGCTAGATATTTACCTATCCCTTTGATTTTCAAATTACCTTGGTTCTATTTGAGGTGTTATCTTTTGTACGCAACATAAAATTATATTTTAAAAATA
>PVJH01038263.1:0-17276 GCA_004026705.1 Nesogale talazaci | reverse complement strand
CGGGCCGAAAGCGAAACCCGCTCACCCCCCGGAACACCTGATGACACTGGCCTCGGCCCAGAAGCTTGAGGGCCTGGGTCAACAGGAAATGGAGTGTCTTGAAGGAGAAGCGGTGGAGGTAGTGTTCCCGCGAGCGGCCAGCCTCGCGCACAGCTGCGTTGAACGTCTTGTGCAGGGGGCTGTTGGCCGTGTAAGCCAGGAGGGCCACCGCGTGCTCCTCGCCGAAGCCTGGGGGCGCCGGGGGCGGCCGGGGAGCGCCCAGGCCCCAGGCCGCTCTCCAGGTCTGGCGCTCCCGCCACTGGCTGCTGGCCAGCGCCCAGCCTTCGGCGTACACTTTGTTGGCCTGGAACTCCGTGTGGTTGAGATCCCGCAGGGCGGCGGCCATGGCCACGGCACAGCCAGCGTATTGATCATCAAAGGAGGTCGGGGCCATGTCCAGGGGCAGTTCGTGAGGGAAGAGGTCTCTCCGTCTCACGGGATGGTTCCCGGCCTGCCGGGCAGGCAGCATCAAGACCTGATCAAGAAGAGGGAGCTTTGAGAGAATGGGTGACCGGTGCAGCCGTGCCCTCCCTTCAGGTGCAGCTTGTGCTGCGTAGAACTGCAAACACTCCTGAGGAGTGGGGGGCCCGGAACTACCCGCTGCACTGTCCCTAAGCTCCAGGAAGCTGGGGGCACTGCTCTCTGCTGTGCTCCTCAGCAGAGTCTGAGAAACAGCCCCCGTGCCCTGCGTGGAGGGGGCTAGTGGAGGTGACCATACCTGAGGGGCTGCCAGGAGACCCAAGGACGCCAGCAGCAGGGTCGTCACGGTGGGAGTGCGCATGCTGGCGCTCGCAGTGGGCAAAGGGACGGGCTCTCGGGGGTCTCGGCTTCCTCGTCTGGAAAATGGGAATGTTCACCTGTACAGTTTAATGCCTATTGTTGGACACCTGACTTGCGCCACGCCCACTGCTAGGCCCAGAGACTCACAAGACAGAAAAGGCGGCTCAGAAGGGAGAACTCTGCTTGGGGAAAGGAACCCAGAAGGCCTCTTGGGGGAGGTGAGTGTGAACAAGGGTCATGCACAATGAATAAGGGACAAAGACTGGGGCTAGTCTTGGAGGAAGAGGGGGTAGGGGTGGAAAGGGAACTTGGGAGATGAGAAATGGAGAGCGCACATGTCTTAAGAGTTAGGGGCTCGCAGGCCGGTGGGGCAGAGCAGGGGCAGTAGGGATGTTGGAAAGACTGAAGGGAGTCAAGCGTGAAGGAGCTTAGTTGCCACGGTCCCGGGTCTGGTCTTTGTCAGAACGAGGATGGATCCAGGGGTGCTCGCTGAGCACCACAGCAGGCCTTCAGTGACAAGCTTACAGTCAGGCCCGCTGTCCAGAGGCCCTCCCTTCTCCTCCAAGTTCTACTTAGGACTGAGCATTAAGGTGGTGGGGGGCAGGCATGGAGGGAGAGCAAGAGAGAGTTTTCTAAGGAAAAGAGGAGGTAGGGGCATGGAAGGCCTCCACCATTCAGTCACTGCTTTTAAAATATGTATTTTTTTATTACAAAGAAACACATGCTTGTTAAAAAACACATTAAAAAAATAGTGTGTGGAGCTGAGTCCCGGTGGCGTAGTGGTTGAGTGCGGGACTGCGGCCCACTGGGTTAGCAGTTCAAATCCAGCAGCAGCTCTCTAGGAGCAAGGCTGAACTGCCCACTCTCACCAGAGGACCATGATGCCCCCCCAAAAAAAAAACAAAACAAAATAAAACAAAATAGCGCGTGAATCACAGAGTTCCCTCCTTTGGCTCCCTGCTCATTTTTCTGCCCGTAGGACTTTGTTGGAAGCCTGCTCTTCGTTTTCATTTTACCTTTTTAAAAAAATAGTCATATAGCAAGTATAAAGTCTGTAACTATAGACTACATATTATTTCCAGAAAATACTCAATCTTGGATGACTTTCATATTAGTGTGTACATTTCTACCTTGTTTGTGGTATGTTCATTACTTATTTAAACATTTCTTTATTGTAGGACATTTAGGTTTTATACCTACTTTTAAATATGTATATAAATCATTTTGTTGGAGGCTCATACAACTCTTTTTTTTTGGGGGGGGGGCCATCACTGCTCTCCGGCGGTGGGAGTAGGAGGTCCAGCCCCACTGCTGGAATTGAACCTCCGTCCCAGTGGGCCGCAGTCCCGCGCACAACCACTGCGCCACCGGGGCTCAGCCCTACAACTCTTATCCCAATCCATCCATCCATCCATCGTGCCAAGCACATTTGTACATTTGTTGCCATCATCATTCTCAAAACATTTGCTTGAGCCCTTGGTGTCAGCTCCTCATTTTTTCCCCTTACCTTCCCCGCCCTCCTTCATTCGTGAACTCTTGATAATTTATAAACTATTATTATTTTTTCATGTCTTACACTGTCCAATGTCTCCCTTCATCTAATTTTCTGTTGTCTGTTCCCCAGGGAGGGGGTTATATGTAGATCATTGTGATCAATCCCTGTATGCATTTTTTGGGGGGGGCATCACTGCCCTCTGGTGGTGGGAGTAGGTGTATGCATATTTTTATAGGACAGACTTCTAGAAGGAAAATGAGAGTCAAAGAATAGAAATATGTTAACTCTTAACAGGCACTGCCAAATTACCATCCATAAAGCTACCACTCTTCTCTCTGTCCATCAATGAATGGGAATACCCATCTTTCCATGTTTTTACAAATGCTGGATAAGAATGACCTTAATTTTTTAATTTTTCATAGACTGATGGACAGGAATGGTTTTCCATGATCATTTCTCAGATAACTGAAAAGATAAAACATAACTAGTTTATAACATTTTAATGTTTTGATATAACTTTCTAAAAGGCAATATGAGAGAGATTCAAAAGGTTCACAGAAAAAAGAGAATGATGGGCTGAGCCCCGGTGGCGTAGTGGTTGTGTGAGGGACTGAGGCCCACCGGGATGGAGGTTCAATTCCAGCAGCGGCTCCACAGGGGCAAAGGCTGGGCCTTCTACTCCCACCACTAGAGGGCAGTGATGCCTAAAAAACAAAACAAAAAAGAAAAAGAGAATGGTGGGCTGAGCCCCAGTGGCATAGTGGTTGTGTGCGGGACTGCGGCCCATGGGGTTGGTGGTTCAAATCCAGCAGCAGCTCTCCAGGAGCAAGACTGGGCTTCCTACTCCCACCAGGACAGTGATGTCTTCCCCCACCTCGAAAAAAAAAAAAGAGAGAATAGCGTTTCCTCGCAAACTTTTTACATCCCCCTCCTATATTTTCATTATTCAAATTTAAACAGAACAAAAGGAAGACCGTGAAAAGACTTTTACAGTTCCCTGGTCCCTATCACTTTTCTCCAGAGACAGCCAGTGTTCTCTAACCCTCTGTGTTACGCAGAGTACAAGAGCAAATTTACAGACATTCCTTCTTCTAAACAAAGGCTAAGGGAATGTAGTCAGTGATTTCTTTAGGAAGCTGATGAAAACTGACACCTTCTCAAAAAATAGATATGTGCACCTTGACATACACATTTTGTAAACTTCATTAAGATTGTGACTCCAACCTCCATCTCAATCTCACTTAAAATCCCACTTCTTTAATCCTTTATGGCATCAGAGGTCTTTATTTTTGATCATTCATTGGTTCTAAGACATTGGAATTCTTTTTTTTTTTTTGGGGGGGGAGGCATCACTGCTCTCCGGCGGTGGGAGTAAGAGACCCAGCCCTACTGCTGGAATTGAACCTCTGTCCAGTGGGCCGCCTTCCCGTGCACAACCACTACGCCACCGGGGCTCAGCCCAAGACATTGGAATTCTATATGTAACTTATGAACTTCAAAATGCAAGATTTACAATTGCCAGTAGACAGTTTAGTTGTGGTGTGAGCTTGTCTGGTCAGTGAAGTTTGTAAGTCAGTTTTATGAAATTTGATATATCTAGAATGGAAATCAATATCCTCTTTCCCTCAAAACCTGCATATTCCTTTATTCAACAAAAATTTCTTGAGCATCTGTAAGATGTCAGACACTTCTGAGAGATAAGAGTTATGAACAATAACAAAATGAACCGCAACAATGACAAAGCAGTACCCCACCTTTAAAGGAGTGATAGACGTGGAGTATATCGTCAATGCGATGCATGTTACATGTGATTCGTGTTATAAAAGGGACCAAGAGACCCTAACTGAAACGAATACCAGATGTGAGGTTTCAGTAGTCAGTAAGTGGTGTAGTGAGTTCCACACTGGGCTGCTGACTAAGAGATCAATGGTTGGGACCTACCAGAGGCTTCCACGGAGAAAGGAGATGAGGTTTTCTGCTTCCATGGAGATGTACAGCTTCAGAAACCCAACAGAGGTCGTTCGCTCTGGGATATGAAATTGAAAAGGGCATGACGAGACGTGTAAGGCATGAGACACCCTCCCCATTCTCAAATGGAATGCCTATCGGCATAGTATGTGGCAGTCACAAACCACCTGAGCGCTTGTCCATGCAACGGCTTTGGAGGGCTTGACAGCTGCTGCCACAGAAATCAAAGACAGTGGGTGACTGCTTACGACAGAATCCGAGTCTGAGGGAGAAGCTGATCGAGCACGACTCACAGGAAGAAAGGAATGAACTCTGGGCCCACGCTGCATGGAAAGAATTAGGAAAGAATGAGAGAGGGCCTCTGGGAAGCCCTGTGCTAGAAGCCTTTCCTGCAAGTGGTCAGTGAACCTGCTGAATGCCAAGTCTAGAAAGACTCCGACAAACACACTGTGGTTTGGTCTCGCCGCTGCTCCTGCTTTTGCTGCACCCACTTTACTAAGACTTGGCTGTCCTACAAAGGTCCATAAATATGAAAACTCCCTTTGTGTGTGTGTGTGTGGGGAGCAATCACTGTCCTGGGGGGAGTAGGAAGCCCAGCCTTGCTGAGAGCTGCTGCTGAATTTGAACCGTCAACCTTGTGGGCCGCAGTCTTGCACACAACCACTATGCCACCAGGGCTCAACCGAGAAACTCCCTTTTATTTTATTTTATTTTTTTGTGGGCATCACTGCCTCTGGTGGCTGTGGGCGCTACCCAGTGCTGCTCCTGAGAGCCGCTGCTGGATTTGAACCGCCAAGCCCGTGGACTGCAGTCCCACACTCAACCACTTATGCCCCCGGTGCTCAGCCCAAAATTTTTTTTGAGGGGGGGGGGCATCACTGCTTTCTGGTGGTCATGGGAGCTACCCAGCCTTGCTGCTGCTGGATTTGAACCGCCAAGCCAGTGGTCCGCTGTCCCACACTCAACAACTACGCCACAGAGGCTCAGCCCCCAGAAACTCCCTTTTGTTTTGTTTTGTTTTTTGGGGGGGCATCACTGCTCTTCGGTGGTGGGAGTAGGAAGCCCAGACCCACTGCTGGAATTGAACCTCCATCCCAGTGGGCCGCAGTTCTGCGCACAACCACTACACCACTGGGGCTCAGCCCAGAAACTCCCTTTTATCCGAGGTATTTTTATTTGTTGCCTTCAATCAGTTCAGTTTAATGAACACCTGGATTGCTTGCAAATTGGGATGAGAGGCCGAGGCTTTGTGAGTCTTTGATTCCAAGGCAAAATGCCAAGATCCTTTGAGTATGAGTTTCCTCCGTTTGTAATACTTTTTTTTTTAGGCATCACTGCCCTGGTGGTGGAAGTAGGAGGCCCAGCCTTTGCTCCTGTGAGTGGGAATTGAACCTCCATCCCAGTGGGCCGCAGTCTCGCGCACAACCACTACACCACCGGGGCTCAGCCCCTTTTGTAATACTTTTACTGGGGGCTCTTACATCTCAACGTAATCCATACATTCACCAGTGTATCGGGCACATTTGCACATGTGCCACCATCATCATTTTCAAAGCATATGCTTCCCACTTGAGCCCCTGATGTCAGTTCTCTGTTTTTCTCCCTCCTTCCCCCCTGCCCTCTCTCACGAACCCTTCGTAAGTTATAGATTATGATTTTCATATCTTACATTGTCCTCCATCTCCTCTCACCCACTTTTCCATTCATCCTCCTGAAAAGGGATTATAGGTTGATCCTTGTGATTAATTGTCCCTTTCTCCCCCCACCCTTCCCTAATCCTCCTGATATCTCTACTCTCATTGTTAGCCCTGGGAGGGGGCGCGGGGGAGTATCTGTCCTGGATTCCTATGTTGCAGACTCTTGTCTGTAGCAGGGTACATCTTCTAGTCTAATCTTATTTGTAAGGCAGAATTGAGGTCATGATAGTGGGGGGAAGAAAGCCCCAAAGAACTAGAGGAAAGTTGTGTGTTTCGGTACCTACTTTGTCTTCAGCAATTGTGTCGGGTAAGTGAGCATCACAGAACGCTGGATTGTTAGAATAAAGTGTTCTTGTATTGAGGGAGTACTTGAGGCCCCATTGTCCATCTGCAACCTTAATTCTTTTTTTCTTTCTTTCTTTTTTTTTTGTGGGGGGGCATCACTGCTCTCCGGTGGTGGGAGTAGGAGGTCCAGCCCCACTGCTGGAATTGAACCTCCGTCCCAGTGGGCCACAGTCCTGCGCACAACCACTTCGCCACCGTGGCTCAGCCTCAACCTTAATTCTTAACATATAGATATGAGTACATAGTTCTAGTCCTCTCTCTTTTTATATATATACATACATACATACATACATACATATATACTTACATATGCATAGGTCTGTATTTAGACCTCTGTAAATGTCCTTTGCCTCCTGGTCCTTTCCTCTATTTCTTTTTACTTTCCTCTTGTCCCACCATCCTGTTTAGCCTTCATTTGGGTTTAGTGATTCCCTCGCTGCTACTTTGCCTTTGGTTAAACCCCACTAGCCATCCTACACCCTTCTCTCCATTGATTTTAGTTCAGCTGTTTTTCCTTTGTCCCTGGGGTTGTTCCCCCACCCTCTGCCCCACTTCCTTTCTCCCACTTCCTTTTCTCCCATATCCCTCCCCCCCCGGAACAATTAGTCCCACCGTTATTTTCATCTCTGAGTTATTTATCCCACCTATTTTATCTAGATACATTAGTAAGTGCAAAAGTCCAGTAAAGTCAAATACAACAAAGGGAATCAAGACCAACACAACCGCATCAGTTTCTATGATCAGGACAGTGTGAGGTGCTAGACTGCTCTCCTAGACTAAGGTTCAGGGGGGCACTCCCCAATTCTGATCCTCAGCACTACCCACACCACCCACAGACCTTCCCCTGTCGATTTGCTCAGAGCCCGGCTGGGATGAAACCAGCACAGGAAACCCAGAGAATCCCAAATATAGGCCTAACGTGAGGTCCTCGCATACCAGTTCCCTGGGGATGGCTTCCCAGGCTGGTGATGGACCCTGTTCACTTCTTTAACCTCACCTCCTGTCCTTGTCTCTGAGCTTGCTTTGGGGGAAACCCGAATAAGAAAGCAAATGATGAGAATGTGGGACAGAGTTTGTCTGTCAGCTCGGATGCCAGGATGAACACATGAGGTCACCCCATAGAAAAGAGGAACATCCTAACCCCCACCCACCTCCAACACACACACACACACACACACACTCTCTCTCTCTCTCTCTCTCTCTCTCACTCTGGGCCGGACAGGCAACCTGAGGTCTCAAGATGGATCAATCCACAGACAGCCTGCAGACTCGGGGGAATAGAGGCTTCACTGTGATTTTGTGGCCTGTATGTAATGCGAGCTCACTGAGCCAACTCGCTCCCTGCCTGTCCTCTGCCCTACTTCTGCCTCCACCTTGGCTCTGCAGAGACAAGGTAGTGAAAGAGGTCACAGTCCTACAATAGGGCAGGAGAAGTGTGAAGTCCAGTTGAAGACTTTGGATGATGTGGCCTAAGTAGTTCAGTGAGGGTGGACCCAGAATGACTCGGCAGAATCATCTAGACTTGGTGGGAATGACAGGGAGCGACAAGAGGAAAACCAAGGATGGCACGCAGGTCTGCTCTCTCCAAGTCGCAAGCACAGAAGAGGAGCAGCAGGGACGGTGGAAGCCTGCATGCCATCATTACTGTAGTCCCAGCAACTGCCTGGTACTCGGGCATATTGTAAAAGCCAAATTCACTGCCACCCAGTCCGTGCGGACTCTAAGTGACCCACTGTGACCGGTCCTGAGAGTGGAAAGCCCAGTCTTTCTCCCTCGGAGCCGCCGGTGCTTTCAAACTGCCAACCCTGGGGATCACAAGCCAACATGCCACCAGGGCTCCTTGGCATGTAATAGGCACGCAGTGAAAAAGGCATGTGATGAATGAGAAGGTTTGGAGTGGACATGGGGAGTTGTTCGGAACTTATGGACTCTCCAGGGCTGGCTATCCCGGAGGTCGCAGACTGGACAAGAGGAAAAGAGGCTTGGGAGTCCTGAAGGCACTGGTGTCAGGGATGAGATCACCGTGGAAAGAGGGAAGAAAGGACTGAGGGGAGAGAGCACTGCTTGGAGGGGGAAGCCGAATCACAGGCCGAGTGCGGCTGCCCCTGGAGTCCCAGGAGGGAGGCTCGCTCTTCACTGGTAACTCTTGGGTTCCGGGCGATGCCCTCAGATCCTTGTGATACGTTTCCCTTGGGGCTTTAGCTGGCGCAGTGTGGTCGCTGTTAACCTACTGTTTGCAGTTTCGTTCAGCCCGCCGCCTGGGCAGCTCACCCAGGTGGCGATCCTTTCGCTCCCTCACCAAGCACAAATGCCGTCACCAGCCAGGGCAGGGCACAACATGGAGGCATTCTACATTTGCCTTCTCTGTCCTGCCGCCCCTGCCCTGGCTCCTCACAGATCCCCCTGCCTCCACTGTCCCCCCCCCCCCCAGCAGAGCCACTCCCCCAGAGCAGGGCGGCTGGGCTTCCCAATCTCAAACTGAGCCTGTACTCACCTGTTTGTCAGTCCACCGGGCCCAAACAATCTCAAAATCAAGGGTCGCCTTAGCAGACAGCCGAGGGCCTCTGTGACTTCCTTGGGTCTGCAGTACAGAATGACATTTCCCTCGCCTTGGGCGTGCACGTCCTACCCAGAATGCCCTTCTCCTGGCTACCCTTTCCTCAAGGCTTAAATCAGGGTCACCTACTCCAGGTAGCCCTCTGACTCCTTGGGGTACCTCCAGCACTGTATGCTTTCCCCTGTCCCCCCTAAACACACTGTGCTGCCTTTCTGTGGGCGTCTCCCTAGCCTGTGAGGCAGGGGGACAGCAGGATCCTTTCCCTGTGCCAGGTGAGCCCTTGGGGAAAGCTTTCGCGGCGTAGATCACAGTGTAGAGGACTATAGAGAAGGTGGGTTGCCGACTTTGGCCATCAGTGCCGAAGAAACAAGGGGGAGGGGCCAGGCTAATGGCTGGCTGAGAAGGAGAAGTACAGGGGCAGTCCTGATTTTTATAGAGCCCCTGCGCTGATCTTGCCCGGGGCATTCTCCCCCCCGCCCCCCCGCCCCATCCCCTTCCAGACAAACACCCTACACTGACCCCAAAAATCTTTCCCCACACTGTCTAGTAGTTCAAAGTGTCCTAAATCTCTCAATCAGAGGTTTTCCCCAACTCCCTCCATGTCTCCCCCAAGTGCCGGCTGGGAGCAGTCCTATTAGACGAGGCAGACCTGCCCTCGGGGAGTTTCTGAGGCTGTCGCCCTTTACCCTTGCAGAGAGCTCTGTCTTCCTGCTGGCCCTTCCTGCTCGCAGCCCACTGCCACCAGGGCTCTCAAAGGCCCCCTGAAGACTCCTTTCCTTGCCCAGCCCCAAGAAGGAAGGTGACACATTTCTTACCTGGGCCTGTTCCAGGGAGGGGAAACTGGTGCTAGACAATTTAGACAATTGCTCTGACCACCAGGGAAAGTGGGGGGACAGGCTTCTCCTTTATACTATCAACCCCCTTGCCCCGCCACCTACACAGCTGTTCAGAAATGTGACACTCTCCCCATCTATTTCTGGATGGCTCCTCAGAGTTCAGCAACACCAGCTTCCGCTCAGGCCAGTGCTCGTCACCTGGAAAGGGGACTCCTAGGAGCCAAATGAAAGTGGGCTGAGACATGGTGGGGGATCCAGGGTCAACGACTGCCCTCCACAGCCTCAGCCTCCCCCCGGAACTCGGTCCTGCGCTCTGATCAGACGAGGGAAGTGGCCCAGGAGGCTGAGGAGGGCATCTCCCGACCTCATGTTCCTTTCGTATGACTTTTGGGCAAAGAGAGACTCCCGGACGGAGGCTGTTAGATGGTGGATCTCGTCCCCACCACTGACTTGACAAGTGACCAGAGAGACCTTTGTGTCCCAATTTGGCCTCTGTCCACTGAGTACATTTGAGTCCATCCCTTAGGGTCTTTCTTGGGGTTTTAGGGTTCGGGGGGTGGGGGTGGGGGTGGGGGAAACAATTCCCAAAGCCAGAAAGCGAGGCGGTCAAAGCAATTGGCTGCTGCATCCAGACAGGCTCTTCTCTTCCAGCCCCTGCGAACATGCAGGCGTCCCCCACGGCGAGAGGTAGCCCAGAGGGGGTCTGTCGTGATGACAGTGAACAGTGGAAGGACTCCTGAAAATCTAAGCTGTGGGAACACTGGGCAGTCAGTCTCATTGGAGGAGGTCAGAAGAACTTGTCTAGAAGCTGTGTTTGTCTAACAAGCGCTGCGGGGGGGGGGGGGGGGGCGTCTCTCCCCTTCCCTTCCCCAGGCTTGGGCATACATGTGTCTTCCCTGTTGGGCCACATGGAGGACTTTGGGAAAAAGAAACTTGGCCGACCATCTGAAGAGGTGGGGGGGACAGGGGCGGGGCTACATAATGAACCACATCAGGATGGAGGCCTTTGGGCAGGTCTCACCCACCCCCGCACCCCAGCTCCAGCAGTCAGTATCTGACGCCCCAGGCTCACAATTCCTGCAGCCACTCTGAGTGGCGGCCCCCCTAACGCCCTAGCTGTCAGCTAGCCCTTCCCAAGGCCGCGCTCCAGCTGGCTGCTTCTCCCATGACCTCTGATGGCGCCCCAAAGCCAGGGTATTTATAGACAAGCCAGAGGAGGTAGGGGAGGGGGAGATTTGAGTCTGGGAGTCAGCAGAGAGGGCAGGGGGAGGGCGCAGGCTGGACTCTGAGGATCACAGGCAGGGTGCTGCATCTAGTCCAAACTTTACGGCCTCGGGAGGTAGGGGAAGGGGTCTCAAGAAGAAGAGGGACCCAAGACTGAATTCGCTAGAGCACATGACCCATAGCTGAAGTCATATGCAAACTGAACACGAATGAGTGAGTGCCTAAGCTCTGACCTCTCAAGGGGGTGTGGGAGTGGGGGGTGGGCACAGAATCCTCACGTGTTCCTGGTGCCCGGCAGTCTGGCAGTCTGGGTCCAGCTAGGGCAGGGCCCACCAGAGCCAGAAGCCCATTCTCCCAAGGAAGTACCCAGCATTCTTGGGAAGTGACTCCCCTTGGCCCCCTCCCTCTAACGCTGCCCCCAAGTCCTGGAGGACACCACAGGGAAGGGTGGTGTCCGGTTACCGTCGCAGGGGGCTATAGTTAGCCCGCAGGCACTTTGTTGATCAGTGGACTCCAGGGACAGCGCTGCCCAGACCATAAGCCCCCGGCCTGCCCTGCCACCAGAGCGTCTTCTCGCTGCTCCGTTCCGCGACCTCTGCGTGGGCCTCGGCCCCCTCCCACGCTCCTCTCCTTTGGCCAAAGCACGAGAGGGAGCTGCTCTGCTCGGGAGCCCCGAGCTGAGACCCTCTGGTGCACGGAGCTCTCCCCATCCAGCGAAGAAGGGGTCCAGGTCTTCACCCTTCAGCCCCTGGAAGCCTGGATTCAGCCTCTGCCAGTCCCAGCCAGAGCTCGGCCTCCGAGTCTGCCCCAGGAGAGATGCTGGTGCCTCTGTTGATTGCCCTCAGCTGCATGGGCCTCCAGCCCGGCCGGCAGGTACCTGTGGGGACCCACCTCTGCCACGAGGGTAGCTGGGGGGCAGAGCTGGTACAGCCCTAGGGTCCCGCCCCTCTTACTCCTCTTCTTCCCTGCCAGGAGCGCCCAGTAATTCGTCGAGCCCCTGCCAGCATCCCCGCCTCCATCCCTCCCTGCTTCCTCAGGGACCCTCCTCTTCACCTCCCTGCCCAGCGAAACCCCCATCCGATTCGCTGTGTGCTGCCGTCCTGGCCGTCCAGGCGTTGACCTTCCCCACCCCCTCCCCTCAGGTTTAGGGACCAGGGTTGCGAAAGCAGAGAGGGCTCTGGGATCTCAGAGCCCAGCACCTTGGCCGGCTCCCTGAGGAGGCGGGGCAAAGTGTCTGAGGAGCAGGGAAGGGCTCCGGGATGGGGAGCGACATGGGCATTGGCTACGCATTTGTCGAGCCTCTGTGAACTGAGTCTTCAAGCCAGAGAAGCACTTGAGGTCATCCACACCCAGCCATCCCCACCCCGCACCCCACGGGGCGCAGGGTGTGCTCCGACAAGATGGCCCGTTTTAGTTGTGCAAAGTAAGGGCTGAGCCCCGCCAGCCCCGGTGGCGTAGTGGTTGTGCGCGGGACTGCGGCCCACTGGGACGGAGGTTCAATTCCAGCTCCACAGGAGCAAAGGCTGGGCCTCCTACTCCCACCACCTGAGGGCAGTGATGCCCCCCCCCCAAAAAAAAAAAAACGTAAAAGCTCCACCTGTGATTCCTGTGAACTTGGGTGGATCTCTCAGTGATAGGCGGTGAACCTGAAACCCAGAAAAGGTCCGTCTTGCACACGGTCCCCCAGCTCGGCTCGGAGCGGGGAAAGTCAGGGTTGGGATCCATGTCTGTCTGACGCCCAAGCACCCCCGCCAAACTGTTCGCACGCACCATGGCCAGCTGCGGAAACGAGGCTCGTTTCTGAACTAGCTCACCTGGCACCAAGCCCTGGCCAGGCCTCTGAACTGACCCCCCTTTCCTGTGTGGCCCCTGTTACTTCCACAGGTCCAGGCTGTCCCCATCCTGCCCCTGAGCCTGGCCCCGGACACTTTCGATGATGCCTATGCGGGCTGCTCGGAGGAAATGGAGGCGCAGGCAGCCTCCCTGCTGCAGGAGGAGCTGGGCCGCCACGCGCTGCTGCGGGAGGCCTGGGGGGCAGCCCGGGCGGCCTGGGAAGTCAGGCGCCCAGGCCTCCCCCTGCCGCCGGGTTTCCGGGCCCAGCACGCGGTGGCCATCATGGTGTACACCAACTCATCCAACGCCCTGTACGCCGAGCTGAATCAGGCGGTGCGGACCGGCGGCGGCTCGCGCGAGCGCTACATGAGGGACTTCCCCTTCAAGGCGCTGCACTTCTACCTGACGCGGGCCCTGCAGCTGCTGCGGGCCGGCGGGGGCTGTGGCCGCGAAGCTGGGGCGGCGGTGTTCCGAGGTGTGGGCAGCCTGCGGTTGGAACCCAAGCGGCTTGGAGACTCGGTCCGCTTTGGCCAGTTTGCCTCCGGTTCCCTGGATGAGGCCGTGGCCCGCAAATTTAGTAATGCCACCCTCTTCTCTCTAAGGACTTGCTTTGGGGCTCCTATCCAGGCCTTCTCTGTCTTTCCCGAAGAGCGCGAGGTGCTGATTCCTCCCCATGAAGTCTTCGTGGTCACCAGGTTCTTCCGGGAGGGAGCCTGGAACCTAGTGACCCTCACCAGCTACAATCAGACCTGCAGCCACTTTAACTGTGCCTACCTGGGCGGTAAGCTGTGCACGGGGGAGACGGGGAGTGTGGACTAGGGCAGGGAGTCCCAATGCAGTCCCCCCAGGCTTCCAGGAGACCCACTTGATTCTTGGGGGGGGGGGGGACCGAGGGCTAGGAACCGCGCTTATTGTCCTCTGTGACCACTAGCTCTCCGTGTTTTCTGGACCTGTGACTGTCCTCCAGGGATTCACAGATGTCCTGTAAAGGCTCTATCTGCTAACAAAGGTGTCACCTTGTTCTGGCCCTGGCCTTCATGAGAAGACCCGGGTCCAGGCGGTTGGCACACGGATGATAGAGCCATGATGGAGACTGCTCAGCTCTCAGGAGGCTGCGGGTTGGAGGGTGGGGGTGAGAGATTGACAAGACACAGGCAGAGGGTTAGAATGGAGGCGTGATGGTCCCGGGGAGCAGGGAAGGCTGGACAATCTGGAAAGACCTAAAGGAACAGAGGAGGAAGGGAAACCAGAAGCCTGCGCTCAGGAGAAGAGAAAGATGAAGTGAGAGAGACGGGCCTGTGCTGGGGCCTGGTGGGAAGGGAGGTTTGGGGTATGAAGGTCTGTCAACAGGGTTGACAACAAACAACAACAACAACAAACCATGCGGTCTATTCCAGGGCGGAAGAGGCGGAACTGTGTATTGGCACCAAGTGAGTTGCCCACCTGCCCCCTCCCTCAGCCGTTTCCACTCCCACTGCCAAGCCCATCAGGTGCTTCTCTCTTCTCTGCAGAAGGGGAGCAGCCAGACACCCCTTTCAAAGAGGTCTTCTCTCAGCTGTCCCGGAAGACCATGCCGCTGGCCCCTGGGGAATTCCTAGGAGCTGGGCCCTGAAAGCCTCCAGGAGCCCTGGAATCAGTGGCTCTCGTACGGGAGAAGAGGGGCTTCAAAGGGCTTGGAAGTAAGACCGTGGTTCCTGAGCTAGTCCTAGCAGCCCTCTCCCCCAGGCTCGGCCCGTGGGAGGACCTGAGGCCAGGCCAGGTGGAGGGAACCTCAGTCTGAGCAGGGAGCGTCGCGGGACAAACAAGGGCAGCGTTGTGATGGCCAGCCGATTAAATCGTGTTGCAGTGCAGAGACGTCTCATGTCACGACTGGTTTTTCCCACGAGGCAGCAGCAACTGGCCCGCTCCGGTCCCGCCAGACTCAGGACCAAAGAACCCACACACACCCTGCAGTGTTAGCAGCCGGGAGGTCCCCGGAGCAACCCTGAAAGGCGAGGGGGGGAGAGGGGGGAGGCAGAATCCCTCAACCCTACCTGTCAGGTGAAGGTAGAAAGGTGAGAGGAGGAAGCCCTTGGCCCAGGGTCAGAGAATTCATCTGGCGACCAGGCGTCTGCCTCCTGATCCACATCTCTAGCCGCCAAAGCATCTGAGGAAGCCCAGAGTAGGCCCCTGAGCCCCAGATGGGTCCCCAGACATCTCTGCCCTGCTCCCTCAGGCACCCATTTCTTTGGGGGCCTGCTCAGATCCCTCCAGAGATCCCTCCAGAGCAGGGATTCTCAGACACTTGGAGGCATCTGGCATGCAGAACACACATTTTATTAAGGCGAAGAAAGCAACGCAGCTGTACTGCGTTCATCAAGGCCGCTCTACTCAGCAACAGGGGAAGCGGCCTTCCCACTGCCTAGTCTGACTCCACAGGCTCCAGGGGCAGGTCCTCAGCCCCCGCCACGGCCTGCTGCCTGTGCACCAGCACGCGCACTGGGGAGGAGGGTGCAGCCTCCCTGCTGGCTTGGGACCCCATTTCTGAAGATGCTTGGGTTTCCATGACCCCCGGCACGGTCAGCTCTGGGGTCTCAGGGATGGGGGGCCCCAGGTTCTGGAAGCTGTTCCGCACGCGGGTGATGTAACGACTGAGGATGCTGGCACCGTCGGGGGGCCGGGGCCCCCGTCCCTCTGCCAGGGTCTGCCGCACCCCAGCCACCTCACTCTGCAGTCGGGAGACGCTCTTGGTCAGCTCCGTCAGTCTGTTGCCCAGGTCTGGAGGACACGGGGCGTTAGGAGAGGTCTCACACCAACAGCCTATCCTGTGCCGCTTCTCCCCGCCCCCCCCCACCCATGGCACCCCAGGGGCAGACCACAGGGTTTCAAGGGCTCGTGGCCTACTTCCCAGAAAACAAACCCTCAAATGTACCCAGTGCCCCTCACTCACCCCCGGCCATTGAGGCCGTTTGTACTCTAACCCCTAATCCAGGATAAAGCGTAGGTGTCTGTTTGTTTTGTTTTGTTTTGTTTTTTTTGGGGGGGGCATCACTACTCTCCGGTGGTGGGAGTAGGAGGGTAGGTGTCTGTTTTTGTAGCATCCTTCAGGGCCAAAGGCATGAAACCTTGGGACACACAGCACCCGCCTTCCCCACCCCCCCGCCCCCCCCAAATGCAGTGCCTGGACCGAAGGAGGCCATAGTAATAACTGTTGGTTGAAAAGGTAACCGGGCGATTCATTATTGGAAATGACTCATGAGCTACACATGTGAGCGGAGGGGAAAGGGGAGTGAGTGAGTGGGGGTAAACGAAACTGGACCGAAGGCACCCCTCAGTGGTCCAGGGGGAAACCGGCTCCAAGGGGCTTCTGAGAGCAGGGAGAGCGGGCAGGCCTCTACCTGCAGACTGCACGTGGGGCATTTCTCTCAGACGGCGCAGCGAGCAACAGCAATGGGCGAAACCGCACGGACAACCCACCTTTCCGCCGAGTCTCCTCGAACTCACGGCGGGCCGTCTCTACGTAGCGCTGGACCAGTGCCTTGATGACTCGGAGCCGGTAGGAGCCCTTCTCTCCTTCCCCAGGCCCTGTTCCCGCCCCAGGATTGGCCTGGAGCAGGAAGACACGAGGGTGAGAGACATTCTCCGCCTGAGCAGCCTTGCTGCCCACCCCCCAGGCTGCCCACGCCCATCCAGACACCAACCCCGACCCCCCCCCCCGCCCCCCTCCAGGGCCTTCCCAATGGGGGATGAAAGGAGAGAGGAACAGACGGGCAGTGGGGCTGGAAGGTGAAGGGAGTGGGGGGCGTCAAAGACAGGCTGAGCTGGGCGGAGCTGAGCTAAACTTCCTCTCCCACTTGTCTTGGAGTGAGTCAGTCGAGCTTGACCTTGCCCTTGAAATCCTACAGAGAGGTCGCGCTAGGGACATCCGCTGCCTGGACGTGCTCGTGCACACCAGGGAGGCTGGTTCTGGTCTGGACTTGGGGCTTGGGACCATACCAGATGGGGCAGATGAGTGCCGTCCTTGGCAGAGCACTGGACTTGGGGAGACAGAGAGTCCGAGGCCAGCTCAGTCATTTTGCAGCCGTGTGTCTCAGTCCCTGACCCAGCCTCGCCCTGCAAAGGGTCTCCACGTGGAGAATGGAGGTGGGGATAATACCTGCCTCTCAGGGTGGCACGGGGCCTGTTCTGGAGTAGGAGCTTTATACCTTTTAAAATTATGATTTTTGTTTAGTTTGTTTGTTTTTTGGGCATCACTGCCCTCTGGTGGTGGGAGTAGGAGGCCCAACCTTTGCTCCTGGGAGCTGGAATTGAACCTCCATCCCAGTGGGCTGCACAACCACTATGCCACCGGGGCTCAGCCCCCAAAATTAAATTCTTAGTTAATGAAATATCTTAGGCTGAGCCCCAGTGACACAATGGCTGTGTGCGGGACTGCGGCCCACTGGCTTGGCAGTTCAAATCCAGCAGCAGCTCTCCAGGAGCAAGGCTGGGCCTCCCACTCCCACCAGAGGGCAGTGATGCCA
>PVJH01038262.1:0-17285 GCA_004026705.1 Nesogale talazaci | reverse complement strand
AAAAAAAAAAAAAAAAAAAAGGGAAAATATTTTGTTGGGGCAAAAAAAAAAAAAAACCCCCCCCCCCAAAAAAAAGGGAATATGTGTTTTCCAATATCCAAATATGCCCATTAATTTGGGGCATCCTTTTTGTTCTTTGGCTCAGGTGTAGTGTCCATTTTTTCTAAAATTTTGTCAGGTACCTTGTGACCAGTACTACTCCATTCAATACCTAAAAATTTCACACTTCTGACCGGTTTTGGTATTTTGTCTTCACTTCTTGCCCATCCCTTTTCTCTTAAAGTGTTAACTAGTTGTGTCCAATCTTCCCTGAGGTCCCCTACTAAGTGTTCATCGGTTAGTAAGACGTCTTGTACATAAGGAGAGATTTTTGAGTCATTTTAAAAATTTGGTATGTGGAATGCTAGAGTCGTATGAGCAAGGGGTGGGGGGACTCATTGATTTAAGCCCCGAGGCAGGCGTAAAAATTTATATTGTTTGCCTCCCCAACCACAAGAAGGGTATTCCTGGCATTCTTCTGCGAGGAGTATAGCAAAGGACACATCAGACAGGTCTATGGCGCATCATATGTATACTCCTTTCAGCTGATAAGAGGGTCATAATTTCCAGGGAATCAGGTAGATTTACATGTCATTTTGGTAATTTCTCATTCGATTTTCTATCATCTGTAGTTAAAACCCTCTACTGCCCGTTTGGAGAATTATCTTTAAAGGTGGTATGTTATTTCAATATTTATCAGCATGTAATCAGCATGGAGAATTATCTTTAAAGGTGGTATGTTATTTCAATATTCCTCCCCTTCCAAGTCCTTAATTTTCTGTGTGACCTCATTGTGACCTCCCTTCAATGGGTATTGTTTGACCCAAACTAAGCCCTAGGGTTTTGGAATTATAACAGAGGTGGTTTTTACCTCACTTAACATGATTGTAAATTGTTTAATTCTTCTATTCGCAATCCATTCAGGGAATATTTTTGGTACAATATCCATTCCTATGATATTTGGTAACCCTAGACCTCCAGTTATTTTTCCATTTATGCTTTTATTTTATATTTTCCACAATATGTCTATCAGATAGCAAGATATTTTATTCTCTGTAATTCCTCTGTAATCTAGCTTATCCTTCCCTTTAACTCTTCTGCTTATGGTGCTAATTTGGGAAACTGTATCAATGAGGAATTTATCCAAACATTCTTTCCCCCTTGTTATATAATTTAAATTTGTGTATGGTCCATTAAGGCTTGGTTTATTTCTGGGATAATTTTATTATCCTGTAGTGCCCACTTTATCTCCTTGGCTGTTGGTTTGACCGGTAGCCCTGATTATTTGGGTTTTGGCATCTCCAAGGTGCTGACTGGCCAATTTGGAACCCTTTAATCCTTCCACCCCATTCCCTTGTTTCCCCAGGGTTTTCCCTGGGTGTTTCCCCCATATTTTTTTTGGCATTACTGCCCTTTGGTGGGAGTGGGAGGCCCAGCCTTGCTCCTGGAGAGATACTGCTGGATTTGAACCGCCAAGCCTGTGGGCCATAGTCCCACACACAACCACTACGGCACTGGGACTCAGCCCCTCTCCCAGTTTTTGGAGGAGGAACCTTCCTAGAATTATTGTAGGTCCCTGGTCCATTACTAAAATTGGGTGGCCTTTGTGGTGGCTGTGTATTATATATGGGCCTAAATCGTGAAGCTAGTTCTTTGTGCCCCAAATGATTATTTTAGTTGTCTTAGACCTAAGTCTTTTTGCAGCTCCAGTATTCTCAATCATTTCTCCCACTGTTCTGCATCCTTGCAAAGCAGAAGCATGGGGCTGAGCCCCGGTGGCGTAAGAGGTTGAGTGCGGACTGCGGCCTGCGGGCTTGGTGGTTCAAATCCAGCGGCGGCTCTCAGGAGCAGCATTGGGTGGCTCCCATGACCACCAGAGGGCAGTGATGCCCACACACACAAAAAAAGCAGAAGCATAGATTAAGTTCAAATTCTCAGGTGCACCTGAAAGAAAGTCCCGTGCAAGGCCTTCATCAGCAGGCGTTGCCGTGGGAGTTAGGATCATTTTAAGAAGTGCCAACTTTCTTAGCACTTGCGTCCCTTCCTTGGGAGTATGCCACCTTCATTTCTCGGTATACTGTGGCACATCGATGCAGGGCTCTCCCGTACAGGAGGCCAGCCTCACCCAGGACCAGAGAACCCACGTCCTGCAGGTGATTCTGAAAATAACTCCTGAAGGCATCTTGGACCTCACGATTCTCACAAATAGAAATAATATTCAGTAACTCTCATCCAGCAAGCTGTATTTTGTCCCTTTGTCCCAAAGAGTAGCTAGCCAGTCTATGTCTGTCTTTCCTCTCTGAGCTAAAGCCTGTCTCACATTGACATCATCTTCTCTGGCGTATTCTGAGACCTCAGTTAATTTTTCTTCTTGTCTAGTTGGGTTTCCCCAGTGGTCTGGTTTTTTTCCTTCACCTTTGTGCCAGTGCTTGAGTTACATTCTTTGGTTTCTACAGGGATGGGTCTTTAAATGGAATTTTTGCAAGTCCTGGGTGACCAGGGCCCTTCCTTTTTGCAGGTCATTGTGTAACTGGTCACAGGCTTGTAGTAAAATAGATGGCGCTTCCTTAAGCTCTGCTCTTTCCATTACTGGCTTAACAGTTCTAGAAGTTTCTTAAATCTATTTCCAAAGGTCTGGGTTTGGAAACTTACCTTTGAGTGCCTGTTTCACTTCACCCCAAGGGCTGCCGAGCAGCAGGTCCCAAGGCTTATTTTTCTTTATTTTTTTTCGGGGGGGCATCACTGCCCTCTGGTGGGAGTGGGAGGCCCAGCCTTGCTCCTGGAGAGCTGCTGCTGGATTTGAACCGCCAAGCCAGTGGGCCGCAGTCCCACACTCAACCACTATGACACTGGGACTCAGCCAGGCTTATTTTTCTTAAACGTAGAAAACATGGTTGAAGAGCTTATGCATCCACAGCCACTTCTGTAGCTTCCTCAAGAAGTAAGGTACCAAGATTAGACTGTTTGGTGGCCTAATCATATATTCGTAGTAATGGATTTTATACCTCATTGGCCGGGTCTACACACACAGACACGAGAAACTGACTTCGTAATTCCAGCTCCTCTTAGGATGGACCATGTGAATCACCTCCCGCAACAGAGCAGATCATCTCTGACTACCAGATGGATCTGAGTAACTGATTTCTCTGGCTCTAATTTCCCATATGAGTCTGCCTGGGGTGACTGCTGCCATCGGTCGTCTTATGGATGGCGTTGAACCACCTTTAGGTCTCAGAGGCCCCTGCCCTCGGTGGGTCACATCCCGTGAGTCTCCGTCTGGAAAGGCTTGATCACTAGGTTCAAATGACAACTGCCGACCGCGCCCTTTATGTCACGAGGGAGCGCGATCAATAATGACTTAACGCTCTTGGACATTTTTTGAGTGCTCGGTATATCCACTGCAAACACACATCAAACAATCCCATAATTCTTAGCATCGACTAAATAACGGAATAAGAAAAGAGGAGAAGCTGATGTCAAGGGCTCAAGCGGAAAAGCGGAGGTTTGGAGAATGATGACGGCAGCAGGCATGCGAAGAAGCGTGGCACAAGGTGTATTTATGTATTGTGAAGAACGATGGATGAGCCCCCAATAAAATGATTACAAAAAAAAGTTTAAGGGGCTGAGCCCCGGTGGCGAAGTGGTTGTGCGCGGGACTGCGGCCCACTATGGAGGTTCGATTCCAGCTCCACGGAGAAAGGCTGGGCCTCCTACTCCCACCACCTGAGGGCAGTGATGCCCCCCCCCAAAAAAAATAGTTTAATAAAAATAGCAGAATATCAGAACAGAAATGTCAGAAAAACATAGCAACATTACTCTTCATACATATTATTATTATTATTATTATTATTATTATTCGAATATCATAGTCCCAATAAGCATTGCCTTCATCAGTGTCCTCACAGAATTAAAGTTGGAGAGAGCAAGAGTTGGTTCCTGGAGCCTAGCTCTCTAAAAAGCCCAGTTCTAACCTGCATTTATATAATGAATTTGGTTGATTCTTTGACATCATTGGAACCTCGGCAGCCTCCCGCCAGTCCTTATCAGGGTTCCCCACATTTCTGTGGTTGCTTTGCTTCCTGACCATCTGCTCGTTCTGGTTTCCCGCCGCTTTGGAGTGAGTTGAAGTGTCACTTTTTTCCTTCTTCTTCAAAAAATGAAGTTTCTTATGCTGCTTTCTATAACGTGGCTCAACGTCTTGCAAGGAAGTTCTGTGGTGCCCTCATCACCAGGAGACACAATGTCTCTCACTGACCCATGGCGCTACGCGGGGGATCAGGCACAGTGGAGGGGATTGGGTCAAATTTGACCCCACCACACCAGGGCGAAACACTAAGGGGGTGCCACAGAGCAGCAAGGGGAGCAAAGTCCCCGGGAAGTATCAAAAATAAACTCTGGAGTCAGGGGGTCGTACCCCATCACACTTGACCCATCAGTGAACACTACTAAAGATCAACAAACAGACCTTGAGCTATTTCTAGACTTCTCTTTTTGTAGTCTTTTTTGTTTGTTTGTTTTGCTGTTGTTTTGTTTTGCTCTGTCTTGTTTTTGTGCTTATTATTGCCTCTGCATGTCTGTCTAGATAAGGTAGGTGGGACAATCAACCCGGAGGAGGAAATGTCAGGATAGACATTTCTGGGGGCACACGGCAGAGGAGGTGGCAGAGGAAAGGCAGGGGTTGTCCATCAACCCAGGGACAAGGGAACAACAAGTGACCTAAAATGGACGGCAAGGTGGGTGTAGACGGCCTGCTCGGGCTGGATGAAGGGCAATGTAACCAAGAGAAATCACTGAAACTGGAATAAAGACCAAACGTGATTGGGGGACAAGAGGAAAGTAAAAGGAAACAGAGGAAAGAACTGGGAGGCAGAGGCCACTTACAGAGGTCTAAATACAGGCATGTGCATATGTAAATATATTTATATGTAATGATAGGGAACTAGATCTTTGTACATAGTCTTATATGGTATTAAGGTGGCAGATGGCCATTAGGCCTCTACCCAGTACTCCCCCAACACAAGAACACTTTGTTCTAATAACCTGGCGTTCTGTCATCTTCACCCTCCTGACACAATCGCCAAAGACAAAATGGGTGTATAAGCAAATGTGGTGAAAAAAGCTAATGGTGCCCAGCTATCAAAAGATAGAGCATCTGGGGTTTTAAAAGTTTCGAGATAAACAAGCGGTCATCTAGCTGAGAAGCAACAAAGCACACATGGAAGAAGCACATCAGCCTGTGTGATCATAAGGTGTCCATGGCACCAGATATCAAGCATCAAAGACCCAGAAAAAAAATCATATTGACATGAATGAGGGGGAGCATGGAATGGAGACCCAAAGCTCATCTGTAGACAGTTGGAGATTTCCTTCCAGAAGGGTGACAAGGAAGTGAAGAGCCTGTCAGGGTGCAGTGTAGCCCTGATGAAACATGCAACTTTCCTCTAGTTCTTTAATGCTTCCTTCCCCCTCTATCATGACCTCAATTTTACGTTACAGTCCTGGCTAAGTCAGAGGATAACCGTACAGCTCAGAGCTAGGAACACAGGGACTCCAGGACAGATAATGCCCTCAGGAGCAGTAATGAGAGTAGTCATACCAGGAGGGTCGTGAGAAGGTAAGGGGAGAGAGGGGAGCTGATCACAAGGATCTACATACCACAGACCCTCTTTCCATGGGTACGGACAACAGAAAAGTGGGTGAAGAGAAATAGCAGTTGATGTAACATGTGAAAATTAAAAAAAAATTGTCAAGGGTTCATGAGGGAGAAGGGTGGGGGAGAGGGAAAATGAGGAGTGTGGGGTATTAAAAGACTTTTCCCCAGATTCTCTTCCCCAAATGTAAGTCAGATTTTGGGCACTGCTTGCAACTCGTGGTAAACGGTTGTCAAGTCATCTCCCGGAAGGCACCAGTCATCCAGAGCAAGAAGACCCTATTGTCTGTCCCAGCGAAGGTGGGGCTCACTCCCAAATGTTAGGGACAGTGGATTGCTTCCTCTGAAAGATTAGACTCAGTCAGGTCTCCAGCTCAGGGACAATCAAGGTCCGGCTGCCATCAGGAACCTAGAATCCGCCCATCTTGTCACATGTGAACTCCCAATCCCTCCCCTTCTATTGTGTGTGTACCCTTACAGAGAACCCTCCCTTCCATTACTGTATTACCTATAGTACAATCTCTTCCTGTGATGTATGTCCTTACTTATTATCAGGGGGCATGCATACCCCCAAAGATATATAAGCCTTGGTTAGAAATAAATCGCTCTCTCCTCCTCCGGTCCCCTCTCCTCAGGTTCTCTTTCCCTCTCCCTCTTTCCCTCCTTCCCCACTCCCTCTCTCTCCACACTTCCCACTTTCCACATCCGCCCGTGAGCCACAAAGTGTGGCTGAGGAGAGCATGCTACCATGAGATGTGTCTGATGCCTTCATTTTACTCTCTCTCCTACCTCTCTGATTCTCTATGACTTTATTATAATCTTTATATAGTATAACTGTACAATTGTGCCTGTCGGGCCCGAGATGATTTGTTAGGGGCTGGTTACTCTGACCGAGGAGCTGAGATCAAAGGTTCAAGTAGAAAGAAAATGTTTTGAAAATGATGATGGCAACAGATGTACAAATGTGTATGTATGTGTGGATTGTGATAAGAACTGTACAAGCACCCAGTAAAATGATTCAAAAATAAACAACAGCAAAAAAAAGATGACGTATGAACAGATGTAAAATAGGTCAAAAGGAAAAACAAATGGCTATCTATGAAACTTTAACCTAATCCAAAACAAACAAAACTGTTACTTAGTTTCTACTCAAAACAACCCTCTAAGACAGGGTTTGGGAGGAAGGTTTCTGTGACGTCAACTCTTTACCAGAGCAGAAAGTCCTATCTTTCTCTCACTTAATCCAACCACATCTGCAGGGATCCACTTTCCAGCCGCTCTGTCGGAGCGAGCCTCGTCATCAGCCTGGTTAATAATCGGAGGGGATTTCCCAGAAACTTTCCCAGAGTCCCACAACGGGGACTCTGAAAACGAGTTTGTTTTTCCACTGATAATCCACAGCCTTCTGAAACGGATGCCGAGAACGTAGGTTCTAAAGCATCTCCCCCTCTAGCCTTGGATTTCGTTATTTACAATCCTTGAATCACACAGGCTGGTGTACTTCCTCCATGTGGACTTCACTGTAAGGTGTCAGCAATTCTGTAAGCAAGGGGGACTCCATGGGGAATTTTAAAATAACATTTTCTTTCTTTCCAAGCTTTTAAAAACTGGGCGTTATAGAAAACTAAAAAGCCAAGAGCAAAAAGCAAAGCGCACAAAATGCATCCGGCATCCTTTCGATGATTTGATACAGTTTGACAGGCCTTTCTACATTCTATGTATGTATGTGCACAACTGAGCATATAGTTTCAGGTCATGGCGGTCACGTGTTTTTCCACGCATCAGGAACAGTTACCGATTCAAAGTCCCAAAGCCACGTTGACAAGCAAGAATACATTACTCTGACTCAATCAAGAAAAGACAGAAGCAAACAAAAAAGTCTGCCTTTTAGAGGAAGAAAAATTTCACAAAAGACAAAAGTGATGGGGACTGAGCCTGGTGGCATAGTGGTTGTGTGCGGGACCATGGCCCACTGGGATGGAGGTTCAATTCCAGCAGCGGCTTCACAGGAGCAAAGAATGGGCCTCCTGCTACCACCACCAGAGGGCAGTGATGCCAAAAAAACAAGACAAAAACAAAAGACAAAAGTGATAACAAGGGGCTGAGCCCCCGTGGCGTAGTGGTTGTGCATGGGACTGCGGCCCACTGGATTGGAGGTTCAAGTCCAGCAGCAAGGCTGGGCCTCCTACTCCCACCAGAGGGCAGTGATGCCCCCCCACAAACAAACAAACAAACAAAAGTGATAACAAGCCTCACAGCAGAGTTTCAATTAAAATACTGCATTCGCTTACTGCTCGATTTAAAATGAAACATAGAGTACAGTAAGTATGTTTTCAGGAGAATTATTATGAGATCTATAAGTATTTCAATATTACCATGGTGTTTCCACTGAAAGGAACAATGTCTTCCTGTAGCACAGACATACATCGCTGGCTATCATCCAATGCCAATACGGGCACATTTGCATACATCCCTCCCCTGGCACTTCCTTCTGCTGCTCACCTTTCCAATCTCGATAGTCACCACTCTGAGGCAGTTCAATGATTCCACAACCAAAGGGAGCAGGTATCGAGCATCAAAGAACAGGAATCACTTCATTACGAGTGAGGGGAGGGGCAGGGTGGAGACCTAAGGCCCACTGGTGGGTAATTGGCCACCCCTTTACAGGGGAGCCACGGGAAGGAGACAGACTAGTCAGGGTGCAGCCAGGCAGTGATGATGCTCACAAGTTTCCTTTAGTTCCTGAAGCCTTCCTCCCCCCCAACTATCATGGTCCTGACTCTACCTTACAAATGCAGATGGACTGGAGAAGGTACACTAGTGGAGAGGGGGGGCTGGAGAGATGGGAAATCAGGATGGATGAGCCCCCTCGGGCCGATGGTTAGACTGGAACTACTGGATGGGTGGAGAGAAGATGGGATAGAGACGGAACCAGCTGCAAGGATCCACATATGACCTGTCTGGAGGATGGGCATGGGGGAGTGGGCTGAGGGAGGTGTCGGGCCGGGTAAGATACGACAGAATAATAATAATTTATAAAGTATTGAGGGTTTATGGGGGAGGGAGAGCAGGGAAACAGGGGAGGGGTTGGAGGAACTGACACCAGGGACTGGGGGGAAAGGGCGGATGCTTGGAGAATGATGACGGCAGTGGACGTGCGAGGGTTCTTGTCACAGTATGTTTATTTATGTATTGGAAAAATGATGTACTATACAATAAAATGATTTTTAATTAAAAAAAAATTCCACAACCAAGACCTTTCTTAGAACAAAAGGATACTTACCATCTCAAGAGATCTTAATATTTTAGATGCTGCAAACTACTAAACACCGATCAGAATAAACATGTGTATTTTATTAAAAATGCACATATAGACTTGTGGCTGTAATCTAACATTGAAGATATTAGCCAAAGGCCTTCCCTCATCCCTCCCCTCCTCCTCCTCTTCCTACCACTCACTGACTTAAGTGCAGAATGATTAGCTCTGTAAGATGGGTTAAGAAAGATCACCACCAGAAGACAGTTCTTTCTATAAGCAAAAAGACATCAAGGGACATCAGCGGATTGTTTTGCTACCTCTGCTTTTAGTGTATTTTGGATATTAGGTTTTGTTTGTGCTTTAGCTCACAGCAATCAGAACTTGTCTAGCTCCTGGGGAAATAGTCCCTTGTGTTTGACCTTAGGTAAAGACCACGCCCCTCCTCTCTTGCCTCCAAGACACCAACATTATGGTTCCATTCCCAAATGCAATGATTCCTACTAATTAGCAAAAGGAAAAAGACTACTTAAAGGGTTTTTTTTAAAAAAAACTCCTAACATAGGCAAGTGCATTTCGGGTGTTTCTAGCAAGGACTTAAGTTTGTCCACTACTCATACTGCTGGGCACCAGATCCCAGGAGCAGGACCCAACGGGAGCAGCGCCTTTCATCACAGCCACCTCGTCACCATTTAGGGAGATGAGTGCTGTGAAACGAGGCCCCGTCCTTCATGTTCCTGATGCACCCAGCCAGGCAAAGGCAGATACACAAACAAGTGGGGCGACGCTTCATCTCGCCCTGCCAGAACCACGCTCCTATAAGACTCTCGCCCTGTCTTCTCCCTCCTCCATGAACAAACACGTGCCGCTGAGATGTAGCTGGACAATTCCACGTCCGAAAGACAGTCGTTTGGGCCGAGCCCCGGTGGCGTACTGGTTGTACGAGGGACTGCGGTCCACTGGGACGGAGGTTCAATTCCAGCAGTGGGGCTGGGCCTCCTACTCCCACCACCGGAGAGCAGTGATGCCCCCAAAACAAAAACAAAAACAAGACAGTCGTTCATAGGAACTTTAACAAAAGGACATCTACAGAGTAGGTGACTTGCTTCCTCTACTTTTGGGGGGGGGGCGCATCACTGCCCTCTGGTGGGAGTGGGAGGCCCAGCTTTGCTCCTGGAGAGCTGCTGTGGGATTTGAACCTACAACCCAGTCCCACACTCAACCACTGCACCACTGGGGCTCAGCCCCACTTCCTCTACTTTTGAAAGAATACATCATCATTTTATGGGAGGTTCTTCCAGCTCTTATAACAATCTTTGCATCAATTGAATCAAGCATAGTTGTACATATGTTGTCATCCTCATTTTTAAAACATTTACTTTCTACTTGAGGCCTTGGAATCAGCTTCTCTCTTTCCCCTCCCCCCCTTGTGGTCCCTGGATAAATGATAAATTATTATTGTTTTCATAGCTTACACCGACTGCTGCCTCCCTCACCCACATTTCTGTTGTTCATTCCCCTGGGGGTGGGGGGTGGGGATTATGCATTCATCATTGTGATCAGTTTTCCTAGGAGTGACTTCCTTTTCTTTTTTTTTTTGTAGTTTTAATTTGTGTGTGTGAAAAACTTCCACTATCTTTATTTTTTTAAGGTCACTTCTATTGGGAACTCTGACAGCTCTGATAACAATCCATACACCAATTGCATAAAGCATACTTGCACATATGTTGCCATCCTTGTGTTCTGAACACTTACATTCTATTTGAATCCTTGGTATCAGCTCCTCTTTTTACCCTCATCTCCCCGTCCCCACCTCATGACTTCTTGATAAATTATAAGTGATTATTTATTTCATATCTTACAGCGACCACTGTCTCCCAAGGTTCTTCCCCTACTCTCCCCATCTTCCCCAAACCCTCTCGGTATCGCTTCTCCCATATGTGTTCCTGAGGGGTTTATCTGATCTGGATTCTGAGTATCCTGAGCGCTTACCTGTACCTGTGTACATCCTCCGACACAGGATTGGGGTCATGATAGTGGGGGGTGAGGAAGCTTCAAGGAACCAGAATAGTGTGCGTTTCATCGGTGCTATACTTCACTCTGGTCGACTCATCCCTTCCTGGTGACCTTTCTATGAGGGTGTGGTAGTGATATAATCTGTTGTCAATTTGAGACTTGAGAGTTAAGTGGTGGAGTTTAGCCTGCCAATCAAGTCCCAGCTTGATGACCTCATTTGGAGCCCTTAAGTTGATAAATTGCTCACTGGAGGAAGAACACACGCTCACTCCCTGAGAGACATTCCTGTTGAGAAGATACATGGAGCTATGCTAGAGGCCTGGAGCTGAAGGAGCCATGTGGAGACCCCTATCAGTGCTGCAATTCTCTACTGCCACTGGATCCACAAGACTTTCCACCCACTAGTCTGTGGTCTTCCAGCATTCAATGTCATTGCATGTGTTGAGAGGAATTTATATATTGGTATCAGATATATGGGCTTATAGCAGACTCATGGACTTGATCTGAACTGAGCTGAGAGGTCTTCTCAATGTTCAATTGCTCTTGTACAAAAAGCTCTTTCTAATACACATGTACGTGTCCATGAATTTGTTTCTCTAGTCAATTCAGACTAACACAGAGGGGATATTCCATTGTCTATGGATGGATTTGGGTCTCTGCTTCAACCTCCCCACCCCTTGTTCTCAACAATATGTTTTTAAAAAATTGTTTGTTTGCTTTGGGTCTTCAGGTGCCTGTTACCTGATCCCTCATGATCATACAGACTGGTGTGCTTTTTACATGTGGGCTTGTTGTTTCTCTGCTCGTTGGCCGCTTGTTTAACTTCAAGTCTTTAAGAACCCCAGGCATTATATATTTTGATAGCCAGGCACCATCAGTTTTCTTTACCACATTTGCTTGTGCACCCATTTTGTCTTTGGCAATCATGTCAGGAGAGTGAGCATCACAGAATACCAAATTATTAGAACAAAGTGTTCTTGAGTTGAGGGTGGGCTTGAGCAGAGGCCCAAATGCCATCCACTTCCCCAATGTGTTGCCTCATAAGTAGCTGTGCCTTTGCCAATATCTCTATTTTTATGAATTAATATATTTATATAAGTGCACAGCTATGTTTACACCTCTAGCCATAGCTTTGCTTCCTAGATCTTTCCTCTGTTTCCTTTTATCTTCCTCCTTTCCCACCATCACCCTCATCCTTCTTCTGCCTCTTCGTATCTCTCGGCTAGATTGCTGTTGCTCCAACACCTTCAGGATCTCTATGTCCTCCTCATTGCTTTCAATTCCCTAGTTGTTCCCTTCGTTATGGCACTGTTTGCTCATCTCTCCCTTTCCCCTCCTCCTCCTCCCTCTATGTCCCTCCAGAACCTTTAGCCCCATTGCTTTCTCCTTGGGTTTGCTTCCCATATCTATCTTATATAGGTAGGCAAACCAATAATGACATAGACAATACAAAAAGAAAACAAAAAAATGTATAAAAAGGGGAAAAAAGAATGTGTGTGTGTGTGTGTGTATATATATATATATATATATATATATATATATATATATCCCCCTCCCCCCAAAAGAGCACAGATAATTCCAGGTCTGTCTGTTGACCTTTATGACTATGTCCTCACTGGTCCTCACTGGTCCTGGGAGTGTCCAAGAACTGTGTCTCCTAGACTGGAGTCTATTGTGGGGACTTGCCAGGGGGTTGTGGCTTTGCTTTGCTCCCATTATTGCTCTGCTATATTCTCTTCTTGGTTTGCCCCACTGTGGGGGGTTCAGACTGGACTCACTTCTCACCATGTGTCTGTCCCCTGTATTGTTCTTTGTCACGGCTTTCTCCAGGAAGGCGTCGTCATGTCTGGAGATATTGTCAACCCTACCGTCCTCTCTGTGCCTTAGCAGGGATGTCATCCTTAGTCTATCCCACTTGTTGATTTTTGGTTCACCTGTGTGTGTACCCTTCCATATTGCTGTTAGTCTATGTATTCCATGAGCCAAGGTTCTTAGGTGTGTCCTGATTCCTTCAAGGATGGTCCTGATAATTGGGGGTTTACTTCTAGGTCAGTGATCCACCTTGAGTTTGTTCTTGTGTATGGGATAAGGTAAGGATCTGGTTTAATTTTTCTACAAGTGGATGTCAATTGTTTCCAGCACCACTTCTTAAAGAGGGCACCCACCTCCGACTTGATGCTTTTGGGGCCTTTGTCGAAGATCAGTTGTCTATAGGCTGATGGTTTTATTTCCGGGTTTTCTGTTTGTTTCCATTGGTCTGAGCACCTGTCATTATTCCAGTACCATGCTATTTTGACCACTGTGACCATATAGCAGGTGATAAAGGCAGGTAAAATGAGTCCTCTAACTTTGTTCTTCTTCTTAAGGAGTTATCTGCTAATTTTGGGCTTTTCCCCTTTCCATATGAAATCGGTGGCCAGTTTTTTCTAATTCTTTGAAGAGGCTGTTGGTATTTGAATTGGGATAGTGTTAAACTTATATGTGCCTTGGGTAAGATTGACAGCTTAACTATAGTGTGTGTCTTCCAATCCACAAGCATGGGATATTCTTCCATTTGTGAAGATTATTTTTTGTTTCCTATAGTACGGTCCTGTAGTTTTCCTTGTATAAGTCTTTTTGCTGTTGTTGTTGTTGTTAAACATATCCCTAGATATTTCTATTTCGCCTTGGCTACTGTAAAGGAGACTGCCTTCTTGATCTCCTCTTCCGTGGTCTTGTCCGATGTACACAACAAACCAATCAATTTCTGTTTGTTGATCTTGTATCCTGCACTCTCCCATATTCCTCTATTGCTCACAGTACTCCTGTTGTGGCGCTTTTAGGATTTTCAATGTATTGACTCATGTCCTCTACAAATAGTGAGAGTTTCACCTCCTCCTCTCCTAGATGGATACATTTAAAGTCCTTCCGCTGCCTTCTGTTCTTAGCTAGGAATTCCAGTACAATGTTGAATATAAGTGGGGACACAGAACATCTTAGTCTGGTCCCCTTTTTTGGTGGGATTGTTTTAGTCTTTTCTCCATTGACTATGATGTTGGCTGCTGACCTTTCATAGCTAGTTTATATTAATTTGAGGAATTTTCTTTTCATTCCTATCTTTTTGAGTGTTTTAATTAGGAATGTTGGATGCTGTTAAATGCTGTTTCTATGTGCACTGATATTATCATGTTATTCTTATCAATGTGGTGAATAATGTTAATGGACTTTCAAACGTTGAACCAGCTCTGCCTCCCTGGACTGAATCTCACTGCATGATATGCTTTATGTGCTTTTGTATTCCATTGGTCAACATTTTGCTAAGGGTTGTAGCATCTATGTTCATTAGAGATATCGGTCTGTCATTCTCTATTCCTGTGGGATCCTTGCCCTGTTTAGGTATCAAAGTTATACTTGCCAGTGATGCCACACACACACAAGAAGCTATATTTGCTTTGTAGAATGAGTTTGGGCGTTTCCTGTCTTTTTCTATGCTCCAGAATGATTTGGCGAGGATTGGTGTCAGCTCTTCCTTGAATACTGTAGAATTCTCCTGTGAAGCCATCTTTGAGTTTTTCCTTGTCCTGCAAGACTCTTACTTCACTATCTATCTTAACAAATAATTTGTCAGGGTATAGGATTCTCAGGCTGGCATTTTTTTCCTTTCAGCTTTCGAATGACACTAATCCACTCTCTTCCCCTCTTCATGGTATCTGCTGACAGGTCTGAGTGTTTACTTACTTACTTACCTGAGCACCGTTGTATGTGCCCTCCTTTTTTTATCTCGCTCTTAATTTCTTTTCTCTTTTTCCTTGAAGTTGGATAATTTAACTATTGTATGCCTTGGTAATTTCTTCCTGGGTTTTAGTTAACATGGTGTCCTCTCTGCTTCCTGTATGAATGTCTGATTCTCATTCATTCCTATGGGGAAATTTGCTTCCAGAAATTCCCTCACTAATTTAGCTGTTGGCTTCTTTGTGGTGTCTTGTTCTGGTAGACCAACATACATTAACAACATTCCTTTTTGCCATTTCACACGGGAATAACCAAAGACAGCATCCTCTTCATAGCACCTGTCATTGATCTCAGGTTTTCTTCTGACTCTTGGATTATTTGTCTTTCCTGTTTGAAGTCTGCCCGAATGTCCTAGAGGTCACTGGTATGAGTCTGTTTCTTCTAGTCTGTTGGTGAGGTCTGTAATCTTGTGTTTTGCTTCTGTTACCTCATTGATTTTTGTATTTCACTTTGGGGCATGGGCTTCCCCCCCTCTACTATGGACTTCATCTTCTCTGCCATTTCAGCCTTATTTAGTGTTGCTTCCTTCATATCATGCATTACTCTAAGCAGCATTCTTAAGCTTTTTGTGTGTGTCAGATCAACAACTGATTTTTCTATGAGCATCATTTGGCTCATGACTGCCTTTGATGTTGCATTTTGTTTTTCTTGTGTTCTTGTTGAGAATGTTGAAGTGTGTTGCTGTGTGTGTGTCATTTTGGAATTGGGCACATGTTTCTGGAGACCAAGGAGCCCTGAGCTCTTTCTCTGTGTGCTAGAAAGAGTGTTTTTGAGGACTACCTGTGACCTACTATTGCAGTGGGTCGGACTGCTGTGTAGGCTGGGTGCTGTGGAAGCTCAGTGGCTACCGGTGATGGGGAGCTTCAGAGTTTGGACCGAGACAGGTGACTATAGGCTTACCACTGGCTGGGTTGGGGCAGGACTGCAGAATGGACATGTGTCTTGTCTGAACTGTCTGGCCACAATTTGCAGCCTTTTGCTTTGTTTTTGTTTTTAAAAACAATTGTATTGGCACTTCATCACATATCGTACAAATCGGTAGTTCAACCAGATGAAGAAGAGTTGTACAATCATTCCACAATCAATAAAAATTTTTTGGTCTTCTTTGTACTCATTGTTACTTATGTGATTTTTTTCTGTGACAAAAATTTATGCAACAAAACTTTCTCCAATTCAAAAACTTCTACATGTATAGTTCTGTGGCATTGATGCTTTTCTCTATGTTGGGCAACCATTATTGATACCCTTTTCCAAATGATTCCATCACCAGGGACATAAAGTCAACACTCCCTAAGTGTTTGCGAAAAGAAGGGGAGAAAGGGTGGTGTGAACAAAGCCCATTTTCCTGCTTGAGTGGGAATTCCTGGCCTTGTTCTTCTTCGTTTCTACTGGTTGGAAAGGTCCACCCTCAGAAACTGTGTGTCAAAGATGCAAAAGGTCATCCACCAAGGGGGTCCCTGAAGTCCTCTGTGGAGTAGAGTAGCCCAGCAACCTGGAACTCCCACCAGCACTGCTCCATGCCAGAGAAGTAAATGTCTATGTTGCTTCAACTGCTGAACTTGGACATCTCTTTACTACAGATAGTTAGACTTTTTACTCCAATATAATCATTTTCTGTTGACTTCCTGAATGGAATGTTGTTTATTGTTGTGGCCGCTCCATTAAATCTATAGAAAAGCTTCTAAAATTTCTCACTGTCAACCAAACACCGGGCTAAACTTTTCATGAATTTGCAGCCTTTTAAAGACACTCTGTGGAGCCCAGACCTGGGAAAGCCAGTTTTTGATTTGAGCCGTCAGAACCTGTTTGTTTTCCCCGTTTTGCTATGTCAAAGTCTTAGACTGTGCTCTGGGGATTTGAGTTGTTACGTGAACGTTATGCCGAAGGGCAGAGTTTTGGCTCCTTTCATTCAAAGTTACAGAGAGGGCCACAGCCTTGAATCGAAAGCATTTTTCAAAAATTTGTTTTAAAAAATTTCCCTCTTTTTGCAGTGGGCTTGTGGGGTGCAGTCTCCCAGGGCAGGGGATCTGATTAGTAGAATGATTTGGGGGTTGATTGAATAGGAATCCTCTTCCTCCTGCACTCCCGTGCCACTCCTGCTGTTACCCTGCACAACCTGCCCGTTGTGCGCTGGAGAACTGCATTCTGTCACAGGTAAATAAATATCCCAGTGGCTCTTCCATCGTTGCGTGTTATTATCTGATTGTCTATTGTTATCCAGGCTGGCACTGGAGCTGGGTAGAGGGGGAAAGGGAGTGGCCATGTCGCCTCTCCGTTTCTGGATTGCTGGAGAAGCAGAGAGGGGAACTGGTCTTGTGGCTAGGTCTGAGAGGCTCTCCTGAGTCCAAGGTTATGACCACCTTTACACAGTGGCCTGGGGAAATGACTGCTTGCTGCGGGTGTTGTGTTTTGGGCGCAGGAAAGGCTGAAAGACGCCATCCTGTGTCCTGGCAAAGGGTGTCCTGGAGCCGGTGGACAGACATAGTGAGCTTAGAGCTTTTCCGCAAGTTCTTCATGGGTGAAAATCACAGG
Source organism: Nesogale talazaci (assembly GCA_004026705.1). NCBI lineage: Eukaryota > Metazoa > Chordata > Mammalia > Afrosoricida > Tenrecidae > Nesogale > Nesogale talazaci. Next base: position 21 of record PVJH01038262.1, on the reverse strand, counting down.
GGAGGTCTGATTCAGAGCCTC
>PVJH01038261.1:0-17296 GCA_004026705.1 Nesogale talazaci | reverse complement strand
AATGAAATGTGGGAAGAAGTTGAATTGTTTTAAAGTATTTTGTTGAATATTGATCCAAACCTAATCTTTGCAATGACAACTCGTATGCTATGCTTGATGAAATGATTAGAATTCAGTTTGCATGGAATTAGAGACTTGGAAATAATCCTAGAGATAACTTTTTCCATTTTACATATAAATAAATTAAGGAATGGAAAGTTACTTGAATTTTCATAAGTCATATGACTGGTTTATAACATACTTAGGACACAAATTCTATTTGACTTACTCTTAGAACAGTTTCTATCCCAAAATTCTGATATTCCAAAATTATTCAACTAAGAAGCCAACTATTTATCCACTGATGAGAAGACAGTTAATTTAAGACATTTGCCTAGCTTCTTAATGTTAGGTGAACTTTTCCTTTAGTAGAATGTTCCATAGTTTCCCACAAGAATCAGATTTTATGTCCCAGTTGTTGAAGCACTTTATACAAATGTCATGCAAAGCTACCCCCATTTCACTCAGTGGAATAAACAGCTAATTTAAAGTATGAATTGAAAAGGTAAAAATGTTACACATACTCCAAACTATCTTCCTGGACATTTTCACCATCTTCAATAATTTTTACAGAAATTATATTTAAAAAGATATTGTGTTAGATATTTTAATCTACCTCTTTTCATATAATCACTAGAAGATAGAGATACACAAGGCAATTTTCTGAATTCAAGAATAAAATTTATAAATTGTAATGTAGACTTTAACAAGTACATACAGCTTCTAGGAAAACAAATAACAATTTCAAAATCACTAACCAACACTAGTTTAGATTTCAACCCAAGCCTCTTTGAAATAAATTCCATATTCCTCATCTCCTTCAACTTGTGTTGTTGTTAGACGTGTTAGTTAGTTACCATTGTGTTGTTGCTAGTTACCACTGAGTCAGTTCTGACACATGATGGCCTTTTTTTCTGTAGTACAATGAAACGCTGTCTAATCCCTCACCTTAATCATAACTGTGGTGTGCAAGAACCCATTTTTGAGGCTACTGTGTAAACCCATTTCATGGAGGATTTCCCTGAGTCAGAATTGACTCCAAAGCAACTAGCAAAAACTACTTGGTCAAGGTTGAGCCCTGTTTTGTATTTGCTATTTCCTAATGTGTCCTAAGTGATTTAGTCAAAACCATATCATCCTCACTTCCAAGGAGCCACTGGGTTAAAAGCATTGCTTTGAGAAAATGCATTATTTCACGGACCTGCAGGTTAGAAAGGCATCCATCAGTATGCACAGTGCATACCTTAGTAGACAGTAGTTGATGGAAATAGCTAGTAGAAATAAAGCATGTGAAGGAATAGGGAACAAATTTGGATTGAAGTGAGGGTGTCTGAGCAGAAGTGAACACTGAGGCAGGCAGAATTGGCAGAGAAGACAGAGGCAGTGGGTAGAAGAGCCAGTGCTATAACTGAGTATGCGTAGTGAGGCAGAGTGACTTCGCAGTTCTCTGGAAGCCTCCCCTGCTGCCCACCGTCATTTTACATGTGAAGTACTGCTTGGATCTAATTTTGAGACTTTTGGTCTTAAGATTCCGTTGCTTGTTTTTACTGCCAGCAAGCTAAAGGGCCTAACAAGTACACAGACACAGTAGTGTTAGTTAGCTCTTCTGTGTATGCTGGCATAGACTCCCCACAGTCACTTCCAATTTACAAACTAAACAAGTTATAAAATTCAGAGTCATCATAATTGTCTAGGGTTGAATTCTCCTATAGCAGACCCTGAGACAATGATTCTTTGGAAAATTATTCATTAGAAAGTGCTAGGTACACAGAGTGCAAGCCAAGAAGGATTATAAAAGGGAAGGGCTGCGGATGTCATTGTAAAGCCACATTCTAATACTTGGAACCTATGACTACATTCCACTACCCATCTGTCAGTCTGCTGTACTGTGCTGACTTGCTTGTTGCTAAGATGCTGGCAACCATGCCACCAACATTTCAAATACCAGCAGGACCACCCATAATGAACTTCCAGACTAAGTCTGGCTAGGAAAAAAGGACTGGTGGCTACTAAAATGAGGGACTGAAAGCTCTATGGATCAAACATGAGTGCTCTCAACTCCAGTCCAGTTTGGATAACACAATAGCTGTAAACTTATCAAAGAGAAGATCACAATGATAGCTCAAAACTGGGAAATATTTTATTCCAACACATATAAGGACTTGCTATAGCTTGGCTTATATCACATGTTGCTGGGCCAGGATTCTCAATAGCGTGGTGCTTGAGGCCTAATCCTTCATGATGTGACCTAACATAATGCAACTAACTCCTTATTGGAATCTGCTGTGAGAAGCTAAGAGTAGTACAAAGACTAGCTTGGAGTACAACACCTTATTCAAGTCACAGTCCTGAGACAATTGAAAGTTAACTTCCCCAGGGGTATGTCCTACTTTCTATATAAGTGGACACTGCTATAAAGCTTGTTTTCATCTGCTTGCTCTGGATCTTGCAGCTGACTCACCAACCTCCTGTTTTATGGGCTTGAGCCAATGGCGACCATGTTGAATTTTAACACTACAAGGACCTTAGTTCAAACCGTTAGGTTTTTCAGGTGTGAAATACCTCAGTCCTTAGCTTCACCACAAGAAAGAATTCACATTGAAGCTGGTTTTGTGATCCATGTGTGTTTTATAAAAGACAGAGGATGTTTTACCCTTTGAAATCTCAAAGAGCACATAATTTGGGGGAAGCAGGCAGAACCATGCATAGTCCATGCTGGGGCTCATCACTGAACACCCACACCTGGTAGGATGACTCACCCATCTGGGTGACCACAGCCCAGCCAAACGGGTGCCAGGACAGGAATCAAGGGATAAAAAATGGGGCCAGCAATCAAGGTATTTGAGGCTTCTGGTTGGGAGGCGTGGTCAAAGGTATTTTGTAAAATACTGAGTTATTTCCCACCTCAGAAACATAGCAGATTGAACTAAGGCTCTTGTAGTGTTAAGATTGACCCCCATTGCTAAATGAAGCCCCTTTGGGCCTAGTTCGGACCACCCATTCATAAACACCTGACTTGAGCTTGAATGGAAGTGGGCCCAGTTGCAGTCTTTAAGGCTGGCTAAGACTTGCCTGATTCTCTTTCCACCTCCTGCAGGGTGGCCTTCAGGAACAGAGAGGGACAACCGCCACCTCTACCCCACTCCTGTCCATGTTTCTTGTTACCTAACAAAACCACAAGTGACTGTCAATTCTTATATTAAATTTCAGCCTCTAGTCTCAACGCCTCCCCCAATCCACCATAATGCCTTTAATCCATAAGTCAGTCACATCAGACTTTAATCATTCACCATTAACTTCAAAATAAAATTCAAATTCTGAGATTGGCTAAGATGCCACCATAATCTGGCTACCTTCTTACTCCAGTGCCACCTCTCATTTCTCTCCCCTTTCTTGTACCAAAACAAGCCTTGTTTCCTTCCTCCTCGGGACCTTTTCATATGCCCTCTCCTCTCTGAATTTCTCTGCTTTTGCAAATCAACTCAGACACAATCTCCTTGTGTTTCCCCAGCATGCATCTTCAAATGCTAATACACCATACCCACCGTGTCCATCTGTCGCGTTACTTTGAAGACCAAGGTGCACCCAACCCAAGTCATGACATCTTCCATTGCTTCATACCCCATGTGAAAATGGGACATTGGAAATGGAACGCTAAAGAATCGCTACCTTTAAATAATGATGCTGGCAAAGAATATTGAAAGTATTGGTCACTGCCAAAAGAATAAACAACGCTGTCTTGGAGGAAGTACATCCAGAGTGCTTGGTTAGAAGCAAGAAAGCCAGGACTTTGTCTCACGTACTTTGAATGTATTATCGGGAGAGGCCAGTCCCTAGAGAAGGACATCATGCTTAGTAAAGTGGAGGGGCCTTGACTAAGATGAGGACCCTTGATGAATTGGACTGCCACTGTGGTTGCACCAATGGGCTCACACATAACCACAGTTGTGAGGATGGTGTGGGACTGGGCAGGATTTTGTTCTGTTGTCCATGGGGTCACTAGGAGTCGGAACTGTCTCGATGGAATCAAATAACATAATCATTATAGGATTCTCAGGTCTTTTGTCCAGTGGTTTCAAGTGACCTACCTTTTGAAGCTCCGCACTACAACAATTGGTGCTTCCTACTGTTGTACACAGATGTTGATACCATATGCATGTTGGTTCTGTTGGAACCAACTCAATAACACTAACAACAACAACAGCAACACACCAAATTGTGTAATGATCTCCAAGTCTGGACTGTTGGCCTCAGAACAGTGACCCTGCATCACTCAAGGCAGTAACCTAAGCATAATAGAACTCATTAAAGATGTTGGGCAAAACAGACAAAAACAAATGGATAACTCCCATCACGATCCATGCATACATCAATTGTATGCAGGACATGTTTGTACACTTGTTGCCATCATCACTCTCAAAAATGAGTCCCCAACAAAGTGATTCATGAAAAAGGGGGAAGGAGAAAGAGGAGCCTATACCAAGGGCTCAAGTAGAAAATATTTGGAAATGAAGATGGCAACCAGTGTACAAATATGCTTGATACAGATGATATATTGAATGTTATAAGAGCTGTAAGAGCCCCCAATAAAACATTGAAAAAAATTTTAAAAAAGAAATGGATAAATATAAAGTCCATCAAACTATGACTACATTCAAAGATGTCTGAGTTTCTCCCACATCTCTAAAAAATGCTCCCTGAATAGTTGTTATCTGGAAGATCCAGATGCCATTATTGATACCATATGCATGTCAGAGCCCAACAAGAAACACAACCTAAAAATGCTCTAAGACGCTGCCACAAAGAAGTGGAGGTACATAGGATTGTGAGGAATAATTTTTTGTACTTCCAGTTGCTGTTTTAGATATTAACCAAGACAGTCAGGTAACATTTGTTCTTCAAAATTAAATCTTAGAGGATACTATGAAGAAGAGATTACAAAGAGGACAGAGGAATCTACTATCATCTTAGGAAATGAGAACAAGGATACACATTTCTCCAAAAGTACGAAAATCACACAGGGCACAAATAAAGGGCAATTTAAACATTCCATTTCCCTTTTAGGTTCTTTTCACGTCTTCCTTGAAGGCAAGTCACAAAACAGAAAGGAAAATAAAAAGAGGAGCCAGGGATTTTTCATTCTCCTCTTTGCTGTGATGGCAGAAAATCACTTCAAGCAACAGTGCTGTAACTTTGAACATAGAGAATACAGGACCCTGGGAAATGTCCATTTATAGAGCAAAAACTTGGATACCATTTTGCAGTCTCCTGGAAACAGCAAGGAATCTGCATGAATTATTAAGACCAGTCAGAACACTGTGAAAAGACGTGGATGAAGCCCTGGAAAAAGCCCTGGATAGGGAGCCGAAGAGTCTATGGGGGCGCTCCAGGAAAGAAAGACATGAGCTCTCATCCATATTGACTTCCAGCCCGGGAAATCCTATGGAAAATCTCTCTTACCGACTGTGTTGAGTCAAAATCAGTGTGATGTCCATGAGCTTCTTGTCATTTCTTGGAACCAGAAAGAAACTAGGAAGAGAACTGGGTTAAAGAACTACTTCTACCCTCTTTTGCTTACCCCGCCCATGTTCCGCAGGATTCCACTTTTTACTCTGTAAATAGAGAGGCAAAACAAGCGGGTTTTAAAGTCTGCCTCAACAATAATCCTCCAAGTTTCTCTCTCTCTCTCTCTCTCTCTCTCTCTCTCTCTGATATATAATTCCAAAAGTATTGCTATCAGGATTTCAACAGATAAACACACTGAATTATTCCACACAGAACACATTTAAAAGTGTCTGGGAAGTTAGTTGAAGACTCCAGACATGTTCTCTTAATAATAACCATGACTGGACTGAGCCCTGGTGTCGTAGTGTTTGAGTGCAGGACTCCGGCCCACTGGATTGGCGGTTCAAATCCAGCAGTAGCTCTCCAGGAGCAAAGCTGGGCCTCCCACTCCCATCAGAGGGCAGTGATGCCCCCCTCCCAAAATAACCGTGACTTAGTTGGCTTCAAAAAAAAAGAATCCCTTTTATGTTTTAAGGATAGGGGGGATGATTTTTATGGCAAGGCTAATATAAAATTTTGAGCAAAAATAAAGTGAACATGTTCTCAAATCATGGAAGCATTACAAGTTTGCTGAAATGCAACTCAACATTAAACAATCATTTTCAGATGGAGCAAACATGTCAAGGGAGACCTCAAAAATAAGCCAATCGAGGAAAGAGCTCAAGATTGAATGATGAAGAAACTGTGGTTAAAGTCCAGAAACTGGTGGGAGACATCCACTTATGATTGGTACAGCTGCAAATGAAGTGATCTCACATGGTTTGTTTCATCAATTTTAAATGAGAAAGTTGGCTTTGGTATGCTTTCTGAATGATGGGTGCCAAAAGTGGTGAGGGTTGTGACCTTGTACCCTGACTGGCTCAGCTCCTCCTTGCTTCCCTTCTGTAAGGGAATATCCAGTCACCCACAAATGGGTTTTGGGTTTCCACTCTACACTCCCCCTCTTTCACAAGGTTGTGATTTTTATTGCTGGATGCTTGACACTTGATCCCTTCAACACCTCTTGATCACACAGGTTGGTGTGCTTCTTCAATGTGTGCTTTGTGCTAGACGGTTGGATGCTTACCTGCAAGCCTTTAAGACCCCCAGATGATTTAGGCACCATCAATCATCTTCTTCACCATATTTGCTTATATATCCATTTGTCTTCAATGATTGCATCAGGAAGGTAGGCACACAAGGATATGATTTTCTGTTCTTTGATGCCTGATAACCTGATTCCTTCCACACCTCATGATCGCATAGGCTGGAGTGCTTCTTTCATAATGGACTTTGTTGTTCCTGAGCTAGATGGCTGCTTGTTTTTCTTCAAGCCTTTAAGACCCCAGATGCTACATCTTTTGTTAGCGGGGCACCATCAGTTTTCTTCACCATACTTGCTTATGCCAAACATACAACTTTCCTCTTGTTCTTAAATGCTTCATATCTTACACTACCCAACGTTCCTCCCCTCAACTATCATGATTTCAATTCTTCTTTACAAATCCTTCTCGATCAAAGGATGAACACTGATACAGATAGATACCGAAAACAAAGGGATTCCAGGTCAGATGAATCCCTGAGGACCAGTGGTGAGAGTGGAGATCCTGGAGGGTGGAGGGAAGGTTGGTTAGAAATGAGGAACTGATTACAAGAATCTACATACCACATATTTCAGACCATAAGACACACCCGACCATTAGACACACCCATTTTTTAGGAGAGGAAAACAAGGAAAAAATATTCTGAACCAAATATTACCAGTATACGAAAGTGTTCTGGGGTACCATACCTTCAGAAAACAAGATGTACCTTCATTTATCCCCCACTTTGGTGGTACAAAAAATACAGTAAAACTTCCTCTCTGGAGGATCGATAGCAGAAAAGTGGGTGGAGGGAAACATCAGACAGTGTAATATATGATAAAATAATAATAGCTTATAAATTATTCAAGGTTCATGAGAGAGGGGAGAAGGTACCAAGGGCTCAAGTAGAAAGCAAATGTTTTGAGACTGATTATGGCAACAAATGTACAAATGTACTTGACACAATGGATGGATGGATGGATGGATGGATGGATGGATGGATGGATGGATGGAGATAAGAGTTGTATACATCACCAATAAAATGATTTTTAAAAAGAGGTGAGGGTACCTCAAAGATCTGATCTTTACATCAATCCTTTAAACAAGATAGAAGGCAATGAATATAATTTGTTGAAAAATGAGTAACTAGGATAAATCTTGGAATGTGATCCAGAGAGTAGAATACTATCATAACTAATTTCTGCTGGGTTAGTTAAGGTCAAGGTAGAGGGCTTATGACTCTGAAGGTTATGGTAATGTTTTTTGAGATCCAGAGGAGTAATCATATATTTTCTCAAAGTAAACCAGATAATCATGGAAGGTTATTAGAAAGAAGCTTTAAGAAAATTAAGAATTAAGTTAGTGGGGAGTTAAAGAATAAAAATAATACAGGAAACTTGTGTTGAGGTATTTCTCCCATCACACTAATATTTGGATGATAGCAAGAACTGTCAGTGAGGAATTTCATTGGGGAACCTTATGTCAGCCACCCTACAGCCTTCATTCAATTAATTCTCATTTCTTTTTATCCTCACACTCAAAGAATATTTAAAGAAACACATGAGTGAACTCTGCCAGAAATGCTCTGTGGCACTATAGGTTAAGTGCAGGGGTGTTAACTGAAAGGTTAACCTTACATCTGCTCCACAGTGAAATCTTACATCTACTCCACAGTGAAAACATTGGGCTATCTGTGACCATAGAGTTGTGCAGTCTTGGGATCCTTAGATAGAGTCACTATGAATCGGAATTGACTTGATAGCAGTGGGCTTGGTTTGGCTACAGGATGCCAACACTGTCATTTTGATGTGTAATATAAAGTGCAGGATTCTTCAAAGAAGGGTTAAAAGCCAAAAAGCGAACTCAGTTCCATTGAGTAAGTTTTTACTTATGGAAACCCTGAAGATCAGAACTGAACTGCCTCCATGAGTTACCAAGACTGTAAGCCTATATGGGAGTAGATAGTCTCATCTTTGACTCGTGGATCAATGAGTGGTTTCAATCAGCTGACCTTGTGTCTAGTAGTCCTGTATGAAACCCTACACCACCAGGGATCCTTGAGAGAAGGGTTAGGGGGACAAAAACACCATCTTCCATAGTGTATAGATCTAGATAAAAGCTATGTGAAGAAATAATAGTTTTACTGTTTGATATTTTGATTCATAATGATGTCTATGATTTTAATCCAAGAGTAGTTTTTGGCTTACATTCATATAGTGCAGCCATAGAGATCATTTATGACAGTCGAGGTCAAATTCCAACCAAAGGAAAGCAAAGCAATACCTGAATGACCTCCGCAACTGTCCCATAAAGGACTCGAGGGTGAGATGAGGCCTGACATCTGTAAGATGCTATTGCCATTCAGATGGTCACCAGGCAACTCTAATTCTAGAGGTAGAAAAATATTTTAGGAATGAGGAGGAATAGAAGAATGATGATCTGATAATCTCTATTGACTATGCCCTGTGTCCTCATATCCAGAATTCCTGAATGCTATAATAGACAGTATAAACCATAGAAGAAGTTTAGCTCATGAAGAGGTTGGTGAATGGAGAGCTGCCTCACCTTTTTAAAACCCACTAATTCACATGTTCAACTAAAATTACTCTCCCTTTTCTCCTTCCACCCCTCAGCCCCAAATGGTAGATTTGGAGGGAGATAGAAGGAAATCATGAACAGAGAAAAGACAAAGGCTAATAGGATTCCATTTTTATTAGAGTTCTAAGAAAAGAAGTCCTGGGTAAATCCAGTCAGTACAGGTGAGCTCCCCTTGTACCAGATCAGAAAATACCAGTTAGTTGCCAGTGTACCACACTAGAGATAAGACAGACTTCTATAGAATAAAATAAAAAGCTACTTGTACCCTTTTTAACCATATATGAAACCACCTGACATAAAAGCATTATAGGGAACTCAGAAAATTCCAGAACCTTAAATTAAAATGAGCTCAAAAACTGTCCTATTACACAAAGTCCACCCATTCTCAGCCCTTAAGCAGTGCCCATTTAAAACAAATCAGCTAATGGACCTCCAGAAAAGGCTGCATCCTTGTAAATCACCACCAAAGCTGGCCCCACCATCAGTGACACAGAATTCTTTTTGTACCTTGTTCCATACTTTGATGTTTACAGTCCTATTCATGTATATAGACATAATGTACTGAGTTTGTGTTTTCTACTCCAAAAATTGCCACTACCATTTTTGCAGATTTTCCCACTTTTAAACAATAAATGAATCGCAAAGATTCCAAAAGGCTAAGCCAAGTGGCACATTGTCCTTCGTCAGGGGCACTGATTGACCTCTGGTCACAATGTGTTCTTTTACGTGCTCAAAAGGCAAAAGCAAATGTGTCAGAATGTGTTCCTGGATCTAGCCCATGTGTTTCCAGTCAAAATAACACACTTCTAGCTTCTTTGTTTCATCTACCCTACTAAAAGGGTAGAAATGATTTCCCTGAGAATTCAATCGTTGGCTTTGCTACTGTTATTGACAAAAAGCCCTGGCAGTAGAAAGGGTTAAACACTGATTTACAACTGACAAGGCTGGCAGTTCAAGCCCAAGTTGCTCCAAGGGGGAAAGAAAGGGTTTAGCTGTTCCCATAAACATTTACTGTCTCTATAACCCCTGCAGAGCAGTTCTTCTCTGGCCCACAGGGACATCGTGAGGTAGAACCACCTCAAGGGCACAGGGTTGGGATTTTGTTGTAGTTGTTTGGACTTTCACGCGCATTTTTCCATTTTTTGTTGTCAGTTTTAGAATGTTTGGATCATACATATAAGCTCTATCTAGGCTGTTCAGTGTCAGTTAATGTCATGACTTCCTCTACTGGAGTCTCACGGTGTCTGACTCTGCGCTTGGCCTGGCTCTGCTCCTACCCAGGCTTTTCTTCACTTGAGCCTTTGATTTTCTTTCCTTCCTGGTCTTATATTCTCAGTCTCAACTTCCTGGACTGCAATCCACTATCCACACACTAAATCCGCAATCTTCTGCTCGTTGCCCCACGACTCAGTCACCTGATGCCTCTGGTTCATACTCAGATATTTTTTTTAATTTTGGATGGAGAAATCACAGCTCAAACATACATACAGTAAGCAAGGGGATAAAGCATCAAGATTGATTCCATAAACTTCATACCAAAATGAAGTCCAATTGCTTTATAGTCATAGTCTATATTTGTGTGTTTATATTCTTATTTATATATGTACATAGCAAACTCTATTTAGGCTTTCTTCCTTTCTACAACTGCTAGCCTATTTTTAACAGTTTGTACACTCTTCAAACTTGACAGGAAAAGACAGAATTATCTAGGTGAGCTGCTGCTGCTGTAGAAGAGTTCAAAGTAAATAGCGCAGTTTAAATCATCATGATTTTCCTCAAGGCTGATCTGCGGGGATTAAATTTTAGAAAGTCAATCCAGCAGAGTCAGAAGATTTGCATTTTAACCTCAGAGTTGACACTGTTGTTGTTGGTTGTCATGAGACTGATGTGGATTCATGATGACTCCATATCCAACCAGAGTAAAACTCTACACTGCAGGTTTTTAAAGCAGGGCCATTTTTAAAGCAAATTGTCAGGCATGGCTTTCTAGGTACCTCAGGATGGGAGTTAGCACCAATCTTTCAGTGAGTCAGTGGGTTCTTAAGACGAATGCTTTCAACACGTGTGTGGTGGGTTAGGATATGTATTTTTCACTAATTTGGAGTGGAACAATGTTGAAATAGCTCTAAAGGAACATTTCCATCCTGAATTTAAGTTTTTGAGGACATTGAATACCAGTATCATCAACTCCCACATATTTCAACCACCCACATGATTCCTACACGTTCCTAAATGCCCCATGGGGGCTTGGAGTGTCTCCAAATTAGAAACAGTGAAGAATCTCATGATTCCAGTTATTCTTTGTGAAATAAAAACCCATTAAGGTTGACGTCATAGTGTATGGCTTCTTAGATATTAACTTAAGTAATCTTACTTGAAACATGTGGGACCCAACTGCTACTGATTTGGGGCTGCACTAGTAGCTGGTTTCACCAAGTTCATTCTCTCTCACTTCCATAATAGCAGGCATCTGGGGCTTGGTGGAGCAAAGAAGGTGAATGAGTCTAGGTTCATCATTGGTGTTGCGTAGCATAACCAGCCTAGAAGCTAAACTAGCCAAACTGCTGCCGGTCATATAAGCCATTGTATTTTGGAATCTCTTTGTTGCAGCAGCAGAACATTTACCATGCCATGTTCTAACCAATTCAGAAATTAATAGCCTGAAATACAATAGTAGTGGGGCAAAACATTAAAATAGAATGCATCCTTGGTTTAAAATAGGCGATTGATAGGGAAGAAATATCTATTTCCTGTTGAATGGCTTTTCCTTCCTAATCTTTCATATTTCTAGCAAAGCATTGGTAGGGGGAAAGGGAAAAAAAGGTCTTTCTGTGCTAACTTAGAATCTGAAATGAATGTCAAGGCACTTAATACTCTCAAAAGAGACTATGAGAAAAAAATATGGATTTCTTTTTCCTTGACACTTTGAATAAGCTGTACATAAAAGAGGTGAACGCAGGCAAGAATTTTCCATTTTTAATGTAGATACAGAAAGAGCTATAGATTGCTAAGCAGAAACATTCCCTGGTTGTAATCTGAAATCTACATTGACTGAAGATCCAGCAACCTGAAAACTCATGGAATTGGAAACACAAATGGCTTGTACTTCTGGGAATAGAAGAACTAAAGTCTAATAAGGGAGACTCTCTCAAGGATTTCTCCTGAAGACCTCTTGTCATGTGATGTATTCACTGCAAAAAATCATATAGAGAGTGTCTTCTTCCAACCCAACAAAAAGTGGAAAAGTGGAAGATGAGCCTATGAAGGAAAAGGAATCAGCAGGCATCGGATTTTTGTCTTAAAAACATTCTTGATGTAAGATTACCCATCAATAGGATTGACTGCCAGAAAGTAGATTCAAGGCTTTTGGGTTATTCTTGAATTTCTTTCTCTCTTTTAAGGAAATTATATATCAGCACTGGTAGCCTTTCACCTCCAGACTTGCTTTTGCCAGGATCAGACTTCAAAAATTGTGCTCTTCAGTACCCACTTCATATGAAGAAAAATTGATGATTGATTCTTTTCCATCAGAGGACACTGGAATCTACAGAAGAAAATGGAGAATTATACCAGAAAACTGAAACAGTGAAGAGATGAGTTAATCATAGCGCATGTGTTGCTACTGTATTACTAGGGCAGTGCGATTTTTTGGTTGTCATTATTAGAGTAATAAAAAGAGAAGGCAGACCCAAGATGACTTATTTTATTTAATATACCAAATGTTGCACAGATCCATTTGCCTTGGAAATGACTTAGGGGTCAATCTCTCAGTTTCAAGGAACTTAACATTAATTAGTGCCATGTACATGTTAAATAATGTGAAAGCAGGAACTTCGCTGTTCAGCTCTTCCTTTTGTATTTTATCTGGGATTAAAGTGAACGTTTACAGACTAGGCTGGTTGTCCAAAGCACAGCCTCCAGAAACCTCTTGCTTTGTGATACTGGTGACAATCCCCTCCCTCCAACAGCACCCTTCCCACTTTCTACCTGCATTTCCTGCTCCAGAGAAGCTGCGTAATAACTAAGGACTTTTATTTGGCCACTTCATCCTTTTTCTGAATAAAAATTCTTAATTGTAGTTATTGTATTTTACTCCACAATTACATATTGGGTATCAGGTAGGCAGAAAATATGTCCACTGGCTTATATGGTTAGATAACAAAGAATTCCATTTTAAATTGGTTAAGAGAACTGATCAGAATCCCAAACCTTCATTCTCAATGCAACAATGTGTAAGATCTTGGACTGTCTCCCTTAAGATAAAAACAATTCAAAAAGAAGACGATGCACAAAAAATTATAGAGAGAGATATTTAGGAAAACAGAATGAGCTCATTGTCTCTAAAATCTGCCCTCATATTTTTATGGCTATATAACTGAAAAAGGAGTCTTTGATGAAAGTAACGTTTGCATTTTTCAACTTTGTTGAAAAGAAATCTCTTGTTTCAAACTTTTTATCTTTCCATGAGCTAGAGCAAAAGTAAGCATTCTCCATCCCAGGTTGGTCCTTGTCGATTAGATCAACACACTACAGTGTGGTGGGAAAGAAGAAACGAGAGAAAAGACCTTTTGCCTTGTGGATTCTGTTCTCCATGGCACAACTCTGCTTGCTGAAAGTGAAGATTACTTGAAGCACTTGCTGCTAATGACAAGAGCTGCAGTCTTTAGTAATAATTGCAACTTTTGTAAAGAAAAAACTCCTAACAAATGGACCAATAGTGATAAGTGAAGAAGATATTGAAGTTGCCAAGGATTCCATTTGACTTTGAGCTATGATCAATACTTGTGGAATTATCAGTCAAAAAGTCAAACAAAACAAGGATCAACATATAACACCCTCCTAGGGGGACAATCAACAAAAAAGTGAATAAAGGGCAACAGAGGATGGTGCAAGATATGAAAATAATAATCTGCAACTCATCAAGGGTTCATGAGGGAGGGATGGCAGGTGAGGGGTAAACATGAAGAGCTGATGTCAAGGGCTGAATTAGAAAGGAAATGCTTTGAAAATGATGGCAGCTTAAGTACAAATGTGTATGATATGATGGAGGAATGTATAGATTCTGATGGGAGATGTAAGAACTCCCAATAGAAGTATTTAATAATTTAAAAAACAGAATATTTGTATTCAGCCTGTAACCCCCCAAAAAAACATTTTATAATTTAAAAAATCAAACAGAATATTATATTCAGTCTACTTAAAATGTTACAGAGCAAGCATGTAATCTTCTTGAACAGTGAGGTGACCTGACCAGTGTCATGGATTTTCAATTGTTTCATATACATATGAAAATTTGACAATGCATAAGAAAGGCTGAAAAAGAATTGATTCATCTTAGTTATGATGTTGGTTAACAACACTGAAAATACTAAAGACTTTCAGAAGAAAAAAAATCCATTTTTGAAGAGGTATAGCCGGAATGCTCCTTAGACTTGAGGATGGTAAGACTTTACAAGTACATCTTATTAAGAACAACCTATTCTTGGAGAAGAGCATCATACTTGGTAAAGGAGAGTTTCAGGGAGAGAAAAAGGAAGACCTTCAATGAGCTAGAACGATGCTATGGCTGCAACAGTAATCTCAAGAAGAATTATGATGATAGTGCAGTATTCTGTTCTCTATTAATTGGAGCCACCACTGTACATCAGTTTGTCCCCACTGTGATGGTGTATGTGTTACTGCGATGCTGAAAGCTATTTACCTGGTATTTTTTATTGCAGCAGAGACACTCAAATGAACAGGCTTCATCAGAGCTTCCAGATTAAGAACAAAACTATGAATAAGGAATAGATTGTCCACTTCAGAGGTATTAGAAACTGAAAACGTTATGGATACCACGGAAACATTGTCAGTTACAACACTTATAAATAGAAGCAGAGTATTGCCATAGATTCAAAAGATGAGATGAACTACTCAGATTGGAACACTCTAAGAAGATTTTACAAATCCGAACAGACCACGGAATGTACACTGAAGAAGGAAACATGGGGAATACAGGACAGATGATTCCTTCACAACCAGTGGTAGATGTGATGATACTGGGAGGTTGGAGGGAAGGTGGATGAGAAAGGGGGAACCAATTGCAGGGATCTATATATAACCTCCTCCCTAGGGCACAAACAACAGGGAAATAGGTGAAGGGACATATTGGACAGTGTATGATATGAAAAAATAATGACAATCTGTAAATTGTTGAGATTTCATGGAAGAGAGGGAAGGGGGAGGGAGGGGAAATATGGGGAGCTGATACCGGGGGCCTAAGTAAAAGGAGGATGTTTGAAAAATGATGGTGGCAACAAAAGTGTAAATGTGGTCTGCCTACAATTGACATATGTACTGATCATGATAGGAGTTGTATGAACCCCCAAGAAAGTGATTTATTTAAAAAAAAAAAAAAGAAAGAAAGACAAAGAGCTACATTGTCAAAATAGAGTCTACCATATTGAATCAGATGGAGGAAAGCTTGCATGAGTAAAGACTCTGGGACCGTCATTTACTGCTGAGATAAGACAACAAAAACAGACAACAGCTGCAAATAACAATTAATAATTGGAACTGGTAATGTATGGAATACTTGGAATAATTGTAAGTTGGAACTTGCAAGTATGGATCTAGAAAAATTATATGTTGTCAAAAATTAAATGGAAAACAGAAATATTCTAGGTATCACTAAGCTGAAATGGGCTGACCATTGACTATTTTGAATCAGAAAATCACCTGGCATACCAGGCAGAAATGGCACAATCAAGAGAAATGATACTTCATTCTTTGTCAAAAGGATATTTCAAGGTCTATCTTGAAATACAAGGCTGGGTGTGACAGCAAAATGTCTAGCCACATACAAGTAAATCCAATCAATACAATTATTATTCAAGTGTATGCACCCACCACAAAAGTTGCAAAACAGTGCCTTGAGTCTATGCCAGCTCATGGTGACCCTACAAGACAGAGTAGGAGTGGCCCAGGGAGATTCTCAGATTCTTCATGGGGGTAGAAAGCCTTGTCTCTCCCACAGAGCATGTCGTGGTTTAGAACTCCTGCTATCATAGATACCAGCTCAGTGGGTGCACACTGTGTCACCATGAAAGCTGGTGCTAAAGGAACTGAATTACTCTACCAGTTTCCTCAGTCTGAAATTAATGAAACACACAATCAAAATGCATTGACAAGTACTGGCCATTGAAATGTGAAAGCTGTAAATAAAGACGAAGAGAAATATGGTCTAGGTGATAGAAACTAAGTTTGGAGATAGCATGACAGAATTTTACAAGGCCAAAGACTTTTTTCATTGTAAAATCACTTTTTCAACAACACAAAATGCAATTATATATGTGTATTTCCCCAGGCAGAATACACAGAATCAAACTGGCTATTTCTGTGGGATGAGATGGGGAAGAGTCAATGTCAGCAAGTAAAACTAGGCCAAGGGGCAACTATGAAACCGACAATTAACTACTCCAATGTAAGTTTTGTTGAAGTGGAAAAAAAAATTAAAACAAGTCCACAAGAGTCAGACTATATCACACCAGAATTTCAAGAATATTTTAAGCACAGATTTGAGGAAATAAACACTAATGGCTGTAGTTCTGATGTGGGATGAATTCAAGAGCATCATACATGAAGAAAGTTCAAGGTCATTAAAAAGGCAGGAAAGAAAGGAAAAGTCAAAGTAGATATCAGAAGAGACTCTAAAGCTTGCTCTTAGTCAGAGTAGCTAACGCACATGTGACATATTATGTAAAAGAACTAAGTTGAAAATCTCAAACGGCAGCTTTAAAAGATATAATGAAATGCACAAAGACCTTGAGTTAGAACACCAAAAGATACAAAAATTCTCAGCATATCTTTAACTGAAACGCTCAAGAAGTGAAATCAAGCCTCAAGTGGCCATAGTGAAAGATATACTGGGCAAAATATTGGATGATGTTGGAAGCATCACAAAAAAGATGAAAAGAATCCACAGGCAATCCAAAAGAACGACTGCAGTCAACATCCCACCTTTTCAGGAAACCGAATATGAGCAAGAACCA
>PVJH01038260.1:0-17400 GCA_004026705.1 Nesogale talazaci | reverse complement strand
CTGGACCGATCGCCCTGGACTGGGTAGAACTGCCCGCCTTAGGCCTCTCCTAAATATAGAGTGAAGTTCAAATGCCCTCTATCTGCGATTGTGACCTTATTTGGAAAGGGGATGTTGGTGTGGTAAGAGGGTCTTTGAGGAGGTTGTTCGCTAAGGCCATGTGAGGCGAGGCTGAATTTTGTGGGACCAAGTCAAGTGCAGCGGCGGATGCTAGGTGCCGTCGACTTGATCCTTTCAGAATGAGACACTGCCCGCTCCATCACTGACCCCATGTTGTTGCAACCACGTGCCAGCCCGTCCCACTGAGGGCCTTCCTCTGTCTCTGTCCCTTTACTTTACCCGGCATGCCTTCCTTCTCCAGGGACTGCTCTCTCTGACAGTGAACCCAAGTTCATGAGATAAAGTCTCCCCAAACTTGGCTCGATGCGGGACAGTCCCGATCTTAAACAAATTTTCCCGCGTCCTGCGGCGTTTTTAAAAAGTCCTGAGTTTTGGAAAGAATGCACGACAAGCTAGGGAATGGCGGGAGAATGAGGCGGAAACGTACCTCCTCTACCTCCCCACCCCCACCCCGGTCAACGGTGTCCCGCTTTACCAATGTTAACATCTGGTCACTTTAACAGGCACTCTGTCCTGCTTCCAAGACAGGTTAGTTTGTCCTCTTGGCAGCCGGTGGAACTCCCAGCCTTCTTTGCCAGCTCTGCAATTTGGACCTATCGATACCTCCCCAGACTTCCTGTTTCAGTATCTAACTTTCACATGCGTGTGAGGTGATTGAAAATACCAGGGCTGGGCATTTTAGTCCTCGAAGTAACCCCCCTGCTGCTCGGCAGAGGTCTTAGGCAGCAGACGTACCCCACCAAGACACCTTTCATTTTATCTCTTGACTGCTGCTCCCATGAGCTGCGATGGTGGATCCAAGCAAGACAACGTCCTCGACAACGTCAACCTTTCCCCCGCTTACTGTGATGGTCCCTACTGGTCCAGGGGCGAGGATGTTGGTTTTCCTTACGTTTGAGTTATGTTGCCATCTGGAACTGAAGGCTGCCATCCCCAATCTCTATCAGCACATGCTTCGGATGCGCCTCGTTTTCAGCCAGCCAAGCTGCGTCAGCAGTGTATCTCAGGTTGTGAGTCAGCCCTCCGCAGTCCTGATGCTGCAGTCTTCTTCAGGCGTGACTGCTGTCTTTCAAAAAGCAGAGAGGACGGCACAGAGAGATACAGAGAGCGGAGGCAGCTACGTGAGGACGGAGGTGGAAGTCCGTGTCATCTAAAAGCCAAGGGATGCCAAGGTTGCCAAGAAGCACAAGAACTGGACAGAAGCACGGAAGGCCTTTCCTCCAGGGTCTTCAGGGTGAGCTTGGTCACGCAGACACCTGGACCTCTAACTCTCGTCTCCTCTGGAAGATGAGCAGGCACACCTGCCGGCTGAGGGCCTGGTGTGTGGTCCTCTGCACAGGCAGCCCCGGGATGCTCATGGAGCCCCAGACCCTTTCACGTCCTGCATCGGACCACACTCTTCCCTCCAGCTGCATGTCTCTGCTCCACACCAGCATGTACAAGGGGGCCCGTGACCCTGTGCTTGGAACCATGGACATTCTGGCCAGACAATGGCATGAGGGAGAATTCCAGCCACGCCCCACCCCTGAGCATACTGTTCAGAAAGTTTTCAGAAGATTCCTGGTCCAAAGGCTGGCTGGCTGGGGAGAGGGCAGGGGAGTTCAGTACAGAATTTCAAATTCTCGGGGAATCCAGATTTCCTGGAGCCATGAAGTCTACATCAACCCCAGATCATCTCTCAGCCTGAACGTTGAAAGCTTCATAGAGCTAAACAATAGTCTATTGGGGGAGGGGGAACTCTTAAAAAATCTCATGACCATCCATCATTCAATTGTATTAAGCACTCTTGTACCTACACTTAAACCTACACTTGTACCTACTTAAACACTTGGTTTTATTTGGTGGGGGGGTGGGGCATCAATGCCCTCTGGTGGTTGTGGGAGCTACCCAGCCTTGCGCCTGGAGAGCAGTTGCTGGATTTGAACCACCAAGCCTGTGGCCTGCAGTCCTGCACTCAACCACTTATGCCACTGGGGCTCAGCCCGTACTTAAGCCCTTGGTATCAGCTCCTTTTTCCCTCCCCCCAACCTCATGAATCCTTGATTAATTATATATTATTATTAATACTCTGTGTCTTATTCTGTCTGTTGCCTCCCTTCACTCACCTTTCTGTTATTTGTGGGTTATATTTCCAACCTTTTGATGGGTTCCTCCCCCCACCCCCATGATATCCCCGCTCCCACTACTTTCGTGAGAGTTTTCTCTGTCCCGAATTCCATGTGCTGAGAGCTCTTCTGTCTGCCTTGAGCCTCGTGCTCTTTGAAGATCTCTCTGTGAGGCTCAAACAGACAAGGACAAATCGAATGAGCAGATAGGAAATGGAGGCGCAGTGAGTCACTGCTAATAGAACAGCCTGGAAAAGGAGGGTGAGGATGGCTGCCAGGCTAGAGAGAGGCTGCCATGTACTGAAACAGACATGTGGGAATGATGGAACTGGTGCGTGGTGTGTGCTGTCTGTCTTTCAAAGCAGGGGCATGAAGGAGAAAAATAAGAATTTCAGCAGCAGCTTGACCTGGCAGGCTGTCCCCAGACCCTCCCCCTCCTTCCTCTGCTCTGGAACTGGCTGTGTGTGTGTGTATACATGGGCTCCATCCCTGGGGTCTGCCTGCTGGCTGGACCAGGCTGCACACACCCCTGGGGAGGGTGCCAGGCTGGGCTGTGACTCCTCCACACCCTTCCCGCAGGCTCAGGGCCAGCCTTGGCCCCTCCAGGGATTCAGCTTTCCAAGGCTTGGGCCAGTCTCAAAGCAGCTGTCTAAACCCAAGTCCCCTCGGGTCCTGGCTGTGAGTTGAGAACCCCCAATGAGAAGGGAAATGGCATTGCCAGGTGAGATCATGAGCCATGGCGCATGCGGCCCAAACCAGATCCATTCAGTCTCAAACTTTCCCTCTCAGCCAAGCCTGTGCCTGGATATGTGCTGCAGGGCACCCCTGTGGTCACTGGCAGAGAGGCCCAGGAGGGGATTCTGAGGTCAAGTGGCCTCTGCCCACTCAGTCCCATTGATTTCCCTTCTCTAGCTCACAGCCCCCACCCCACCCCTTTCCCATCTCCACTGCCCCCCTTGGCATGCCTTTTGGACACCCCTCCCTACTCTCTCCAGGCCTGTAGGGCCTAGAACCATGCCCTTCCTCATTGCCTGTCCAGTCTCAGCCACCCATTCCCTCCCTGGAGAGCAGATGGGGTCCTGTTCTCTTGAACCCAGGCGTTAGCACAGATGGAGTGCATACCTCATTCCCTTGACCTACTTGGCCGCTCTTCATTCAAGACATCTCCAAGAAGACTCCTCTTCCTCACCATCATTGGGCCAGTGACTCCCCTTGTCTCTCCCCCTCCCACCCCTCCCTCTTCTCCCCACGCTCGCTCTTCTCTTCCGTTATTCACAATCCGTCCCTTCAGTAACCAATTATCCAGCACCTGCAATTTTCTCTTTCAATTTTTAAGCACCTGCAATTTCTAAGACACTGTGAACTTTTCCTTGCATCAAACCCCATAGTTCCATAAATCTTATCATGATCAATGTCTACTATCCTTTTTTTCACCATAAAATCCTGAGCTTCCAGATGACAGAGATTGAATCTTCACATTTCTGCATTTCTATTGACTTGCTCACAGTGGGAAAAGACAGGGAGCTATTAGATAGTGGTGAATGTAATGGATGATTGCATCAGTGCATGAGGAGATGATAGTTGGATGGATGGATGGATGGATGGATGGGTGGGTGAATGGATGCATGCATGGGTGCATGCAAGGTTGGATGGGTAGGGAGGTGTGTGGGTGGGTAGATGATTGGGTGGATGGGTAGTTGACAGAATGGTGGGTGCACGAAAGGGAAGGACCTGAAACCCCCACCTGTCTGTCTTCTACTCTGTCAGTGGAGGAGGATGATCAGTGGTCCAGGATGATCCATTAGGATATAAGACCCCACACGCCACTCTGTGTGACACTACCCAATCCTGCCTCCCTTTATTCAGTCAATCATTCTTCATTTCTGAGAGTAAACTTGAAGCTCCCACTATGCATGAAGCTCTGATCTGCATAGTGGGGCTTCAAAGCAAGCCAAACACATATCCCGGCCCTCACAAAGTCCTTGGACTGCTACCTGGATAGGAAAGTCAGGGGCCCGGGGGCCTGGTATGGAGGCGAGTATCCCACCCAGCCTCCTCCAGAAATTTCCAGGCTCAGATGGGTGGAGAAGACAGCTCTGCCAGCTTCTCCCCTCCCCAAGAACTAGGCCACATGGAAGTGCTGGACCAACCGCCTCACGGAGCAGGGTTTGTCCCTGTCTCCTCCAGCTTCACGTCTTTAGAAGAGCGGCACAGGGACCTGGGGAACTGTAGACTCTCTTGCAGGAGGCTGGACTCTGGCCACAGGGAGAAGACTCTGCTTCCAGTGATTTGGGTCTTCAACTCAGTTTGCCAAATATGCCCATTGCCCAACTTGATCAGAGTGAGGCTCCTTGTCTGGGTCTCCCCCTCGGCATCCGGGGGACGACGGGTGGCAGGGCCCCACGCTGCTGGAGGGCATTCTGAGAGGTCGCAAGCAGAGACGTGTACTTCACTTCAATGTATGGCTGGAGGGATTCGCTGCATGGTTCTAAAAACGATGTCTCTAAAGTTGCTAAGTGTGCGCCTGTCAACATTGTTGTCAGAGGCCATCGAGCCCAGCCACGCACAGTGGCACCTGTAAGTAGAGTGTAGCTTCTTTTCAGGGGATGGGTAGAGTGTCATCTTTCTCTTTATTCAGGGGGTGATGACATAGGAATCTTGATGCATCTGCTCGTCATTTGTCAGTACCTACCTGTGCTCTCCACTTGTGGACCATTAAAAACAGACAAACAAAAACCCGAAGCAAGACCTTTTTGCACATGCAACAGGAACAAGTGTTACCTTTAAAAATAGTCCCTCCGCATAGGTTACTGATGAGGGTCAAGGACTGCAGGCTTCATCACGGATTGCTCTTCCAGGTAAAGAAAGCCCACGTCCTCTCCGTCGGATCCGTAGGTAAATCACAATCAACGGTGAGAAGATTCAAGTTGTCAAGGATCTCCTCTTGCTTGAGTCCGTAACTGATGCCCTTGGAAGCAGCAGTCAAGTGACCTGTCACATCAGGCAAGTCTGCCATGCAAGGTCACCTGGAATGCTGAAAAACAAGAAGGTGCCTTTGAGGACCAGGGTATGCCATGGTGTTTCCAGTCTACTCCATGCAGGTGAGAGCTGGGCATGTACAAAGGAAGAGGGAAGCCGAATGGATGCACTTGAATGATGGTTCTGTCAAAGAACATGGACAGTCCCATGGACCATAAGAAGAACAGCCATCGGTCATAGAAGTACAGCCAGGATGCTCTGTGGATGTGCAGATGGTCAGACTTTGTCTTAAGTACTTTGGACGGTGTATCAAGAGGGACCAGTCCCTAGAAAGGGATGCTATCCTTGGCCAGCAAAGAAGAGGAAGGGCCCATATGAGATGGACTGATGCAGTGACTACAATGGGCTTACACATAACAGTGTAAGGATGGTGAGGATGAAGCCAAGACCAAGCAGTGTTTTTGTTCTACCGCTCACGGGGGTCCCTGTCAGGAGTGACTTGGCAACATACCCGATCTGGTGTTTTAAGGACCAATCATCACACAGCCCGGGAGAATCCAGCATTGTCCTTCTGATTTACACGATAAACTTTTCGGACAGACAAAGCAGTCTGTGGATTCCACGTTACGCCCCTTTGTTGCTTCCTATGGTCCATGCACTTGGAGGGCACGTCACAGGTCCCCGGGGAGTTTCTGTTCAGGAGCTCGGGCTTCCGGTTCCGTGAGCCAGCTCTCTCATCCAGCTCTGCATGGGGCTGATTTGAGAGTGGCTTCTGGGCACGTCGGTGGTGACCGAGGGGGCTGAGAGGGGCATTGAGGATAGAGCATAGGCTTACCTTGTTTCTCTTTGTACCTGTAGGGGGAGAAAGGCTTTGCTGGTCCCGTGGGACTCCCCGGTCCAAAGGTCAGTACTGGTGCTGGAGTTACCGTGGAGAATCAAGAGTCAACCTCCTTTTGTGCTCTATGCCCCAAACTAAATCAAGCCCAACAAGGAAAGGCAGGGGGTGTGGTGTGATTGTGTGTGTGTGTGTGTGTGTGTGTGTGTGTGTGTGTGTGAAGACAGGAATAAGTGACTTCAGTTTGAAGCTTCCTCAATTCTGAACACATCGTCTGCTTATCAATCTGGGGTTAGGAACAGGAAAGGGTTGGCTTCCTTAGCTAAGCCCTGCTCCTCCGTTCCCTGCTCCCACAGGCCTAGTTCTTGCCAATCCATGAATCCTGCATCAGTCCTTCCGGGTCACTGTTGACAGCGTCTGTGGAGACCCTTCCAGAGGCTGGGCTTGTGAGAGCCATTTGAATACATGGTTATTTGTTTTACATAAACTCCCCCATCTCACTAATTGCACATAGCCAAGTGGTGTCTTCTGGGGTCACCCCCCCTCCCCACAGCGAGACCCATGACCTCCACAGACCCTCAGCTCTGTGACTTCTGCAAGGAGCCCTGGGGGCACAGCCTGAAGGTTGGTAGTTCTAACCCCCCCAGTGGCCTCAGGAGAAGAAGACCTGGCAGCCTGGATAACGCTCACAGGCTAGAAAATTCTTGGGGGCTCTTCTGCTCTGTCACATGGGGTCTGCCTGGGTCTAAGCCAGCAAGGGCAGCAACATCATCAGCTCACAGCTCAAAGGAGCCATCTGCCCTCACTGCCACTCAGGCCCCAGGAATCAGACCAGAGAGCAACCCAGAAGAGATGGTCAAGTGGGCACCAGGTTTCAGTGTGGAGCTGATGTGGAGATGGGCTGGGATTTGCTTCCCTGAGCTCTCCCTCTGCTTAGACTCCTTTCCCTATCTGGTCCCCTCAACCACCTGCTGGTCTCTCTCCTCCCAAGTTTCTGCTTTCTCCTCCTCCCCTCCTTCTCCTTCTATGTCTTTCCCTCCTTCTCCACCTCCTGCTGCCTTCTCCCCATCTCCCTTTTCCCCTCCCTCCTTTTCTCTCCCCTTCCTGTTCCTTCTCTTTTGTCTTCCTCAACATCTTCTGTTCCTCTTCCTCTCCCTCCCTCTCCTCTCCTTTCTGAGCCCCCTTTCTCCCCCTCCTCCTCCCCGCCCCCCTTCTGTGTCTCCTGTGGCTCTCTCATCAGCTATCATGGTTGTGTGCCTGTTAAGGCACAGTGGGGCTTGCAGCATCGTTAAGACACGCCCCTGTCCTCAAAACTCCCAAGTCAGAGGAGGCAGGCAGATCCCAGAGCAAGTGCCTCCTGATCCTACTGGATTTGTTCCCATTGTCCTTCCTCTTCCACTGGAGTCTTGTGCACCTGCTGGGTGCCTGCTTACCTGCCACCTACATGCGGCTCCCTGCTCTTGGCTCCTGGCAGGCAGCCAGTGCTTGTTGAACGAATGATATCCAGGCCGTGCTTTGGCCTCAGAAGCAGGCTTCACCCCAGTTTAGAGGCGAGGAAACCAAAGGTCGGGCTTCTGGGAATTCCCTTCCCTTTCCCACCTTCCTGTCTGCCCCCTATAGTCCTGTGTCCTCTGCCTTCTGTTCACTTGCCCCCTCTCTTCCCTCCACCTTCGATGCACTCTCCTTCCTGCCCCGGCATGAGCCCCTCTCTCCTTGCCCTTCTCTGCCCAGCTGTGCCAAGATGCAGCAAGCACACAGGCCTGTGGACACACACACACACACACACACACACACACCCTAGGCATGGACCTTGTGCATGCGTGCTCACCTCCCACACACCTGCCCCTGCTGGCGAGAGCTGGTGGAAGCTGTGCAGGGTGCGGGAACCATGACAGAAAGGACACTGGCATCTCTGACTCACTGGGACATGGTCATGGCATCATCTCTGTGCAGTCAGTCTGCCTGGAGCTGTGGGTCTGCCAGCACACTGGCCGTACCTCTGATGCTGTTGCACACACCCAGGGAGTGGAAGAGTGGGCATCAGAGGGGAGAAAGGCATGGCAGGAAAGGGATGGGGAGGAGGGAGAGTGCACGCAGCCCTCAGAAGCAGGCCTGGTCAGTTTACCCTCCCTGACTGGGAGTGATCAGCAAATGGCCCGGCCCTGGTTGAACTTCCTGCCGCCAAGTGGATGCCCACTCAGAGGGAGCCTACAGGACAGGCCAGAGCTGCCTCTTTGAGAGTCCACAGCTGTCACTGTGTACTGGACTCGAAAGCCTGGCCTTTTCCCCAAGGAGCAGCTGGTAGTTTGGAAGCTCAGACCTTGCAGCTCACAGCCCAGCATGGAACCAGGACAGCACCATGGCTCTGAGCCACTGGTAGGTCTCTCAGCAAACTGAGGTCCCTTCACCTAACACTAGCTCTGAGGGAGCAAAGTCTGGCTTCCTTGGGACCAGCTCCTCCTGGACGTGGGGAGAGACCAGTAAAGCATGGAGAGCCCTGTCTCTCCCCAGCACCCTCGTCCAGTGGGAGACAAGCACAAGTGACATGGGGCCCCTGTGGGGAGGCCCAGGTGGGGGCCATCCTGGGGACTACATTAGGGTCCTAAAATGGGGTCTCCGTGCTACCTAGAGGAAGGCCGAGGGGCGACTTTCTGTGGGAGGAGGCTCTGCCCACCCAAGCTGGGTCCTATCAGAGATGTAGGAGCTGCCTGGGACAAAGTTGGCAGTAAAAGGAGTTCCAGGCAAGGACTCCTCGCAGGTAACTGTGAGATACGCATGGAGCAACAGAATTCCAGACAAGAGGCACCATGGTTTGGGGTGCTGGTCTCGTTCTGCCTTTAGTCCACAGTTCCCCAAACCTCAAAACAAAAGCCATGCCGACTCCTAGTGACCCTTTAGGAGAGGGGAGCACTGCCCTGTGGGGTTCTGAGACTCACTCTTCATGGAAGACGAGTCTCGTCTTTCTCCTGAGGTGCAGCTCGTGGTCTTGAACTGCTGCCCTCATGGCTAACAACCCAACACGTAATGACTAAGCAGCCAGGAGACCTAGCCCATTGCTCCGGCAAGTCTTTCCTGTTGCTGGTTTGGCATTGCCTACGGTCATTGTGAGCCCTCAGCTTGGCAGTTTTCAGAACACCCTCCAGCCCTTAGGGTGGTATGTGCTCGTGATCACATGCCTGTCCTCTCTTGTGGAAGAGAAACCGGGGAGCCACGGGGGATCTCTGTACGCAGGGTGGGGCAGGGCCTGGCTTTGAACCCAGGCCTTCGGCACAGGGCCGTTTCCAAGGAACGACTTTCATGCTTTTGTTCCTCAGGTTGCCCTGAGCCCCTGGGACTGCGGTGGTCATGGGGGAAGACCTTTGACCCCAGGGACAGGAATGCAAGCCTTCATTCTGAGTCTCTCACAAGCCCGTGAACATCTCACACCCTGAGGGCACACGGAGTGACTTCGTCTGCCCGCAGGGGTGCCCCTTAGTCTGGGACACTGCCCCTTACCTTCTTTGTCTGGGCCACCTGGACCTGGGCTGGGTGGGGCCCCTGACTGAAAACCCGCCCCCTGCTCCAATGGTGAACAGGCTGCCAGGGACAATGAATGAATGATGGTGTTGTCAACCGTTTTGTTTCGAGGAAGGAGGCCAAGGTGGCTTGTCTAAGGGTCTAACCTGATTGCGTTTCCGCTTCCCTCTCTCAGGGAGACATGGGGATGCCCGGGTTGGCTGGCGCGCCTGGACCCAGGGGAGAGAAAGGTGACTGGGTGAGTAGAGGGTCCCTGCCCCATGTCACCGTCATGCGGGTGGGCGCACATGTTCCTGTGAGGTGGGAGCAGTGTAGACCTATAGCTTGAATAGACCCAGGGCAGTGTGGACGGTGCTGCATCCCCTGCCAGGACACACCTACGCATGGGACAGACAGACACGCCTGCAACACAGATGAGCCCAGGGCAGTGTGGGCGGTGGAACTTGAAGGCACTGTGAAACAGGCACATGGAATGAGTCGTGGGAAGCCTCCTTCACCGTGGTATCATGGAGACTGCCCTACACCGGCAGCAGTGGTGCCGGTGGCCGGCTCTGGGGACTGTGAGAATCCACTGACTTGCACATGTCTAGCAGTGGCACCCTGTGGCATTTGTGTGGTCCCTCAGTGCAACGATGATGAATGAAGGGTGGAGTGGGTGACTTGAGCCAGGAAATTGTCAGAATACCATCATCCACATGCAGCAGCTCTCAGCTGTTCTCCTGTGGGGGGACAGGGGGGCAAGCAACCTCCAGTGCTTCCCCTCCACAGCCTGACGTGGGTGGGCAGGGGACGGACCGGTGTCGTGTGTGGAATGGCTCCATCTGAAGTTCTGCCTTCTCTTTCCCTGCAGGGCCGAGGATCTTTCGTCCAAGGAGAAAAGGGTGAGAAGGTATGAGGTCTTCATCATGCTCCATGGGGAGGGCTTGGAGGTGCAGGAGGACAGAGGATTTGGGTTGGTGGGGTGCGCGCTCTCAGGGAGTTTCTTGGAGGAAGATGGGTCTTCTTTATGAAGGATTCAGGCCTCGTGGATTCCTCATGCCCAAGGTAAGCACAGGTCCATGTGCGCCTACCGCAGTGAAGTGCCACATGTTTCTGACACATCCACAGGGTGAAATCCATGCCCAGCGGCTCACTAGAGAGGAGCGAGTAAAAGCCATCAGCCCGTGCTTCCCTTACAGAACTGTGCAGCAGAAAGGAGGCTTGGATTCTTGCAGGGAGGGTGGTGGGTGTGGGAGAGGAAAGGGAAGCAGAATCTTTGCTGGGGTGAGAACCTCTGAGATGTTTCTTGCTCACAGGGTCACCCAACATGGCACCATTTCTTCCCAGACTCTGTCTTGGGCAGAGGGAGCCAGCTCATGGGCAGCAGGCAGAGACCCTGAGGCAGGAGGACACTGGAGGAGCAGGCTTGGGGGATTCTGGGCCCCTTCTGCTGGGGAAGGTGCATTTGAGTTGCCCCAGAAAAGCTGAGTGCTGGGGCAGTTTCTGTAGGTCAGTGGAGGAACTAGAGGGGGGCAGGGGAGTTGCTTCGGCTGCGGGTGGGCTCTTGAGAGCAGCAGCTGCTGAGTGACCCCCAGAGGGCGTGGGCATGGGCTGAGTGGTCTGGGAGCAAAGGGCATCCAACAGTGGGGTGTGTGCAACCCACACCACCGCCGTGGGACACATGGATGGAACCGTGCTTTGTCAGACATGCCGAATGTTCTCTCTGCAGGTAGTTCTCATAGAAGGTGTCAGACAGGTCCGAGAGGAGAGAGATGGGGTTGGAGGGAAGCATCAGTGATCGTGCCAAAGGAGAGGGATCGGGCAAGGTTCCATTCTCTGAGGCTTCAGTGGCAAGCCCACTTGATCCTCTTCACACTCCAAACGTCTGCCATCGGGTTATCCATTCGCGCTCTGAGCAACTCTGCAGGGCAGGGCAGACCTGCCCCTGTGGAATTCCCAGGCTCTAAACCTTACAGGAATAGCCAGCCTCCTTCAGAGAGTTCCTCAGAAGAGTCCCCAGATGTGCCCATTCCACAAGAGTCCCCATGGAGACTCACCGCGGCCACAGCACTGCGTGAGCAAGGTGGCACTGTAGCACACAGGGAAAGTGCCCGGCTAGGAATTGCAGTGTTCCGTGAGTCTAGCTGTCACTGTGTGCTGTGAATGGAAGAGACAGGCTGATGGGAGGATGGATGGATGGTTGTACTGGTTCTGGATACCACCCCAACCACCAGATGGGGTGTGTCTCTGTGACCTACTGTGTCTGACCACCATGTGATCCTAGTTGTGATGGACAGATGATTGGATGAATGGATGGGTGGATGGATGGACAGACTGATGGATGAATGGTTACATTGGTTCTGGAGACCACCCTAATCACTCCTTGTCTCCAGACAGCTTGTGGACCTGCTGTACTCAGAACCAAGAGCTACTGGGTTCAGCAGTAGGAGCCCTGGCTGGTGATGACTAGCTCCCATTTCAATTCTGCCTCTCCCTTGTCTTAACCACATATCTTGGGGCGTCTCTGAACCTCGGTTTTCTTTTTGGTACAAAAGGTGATCATAATCCTTACAGAGTTCTTCTTAGAAGCAAGGATGGGGAGGCCTTGTACTTCAGACAGGTTCTCAGGAGGGATCAGTCCCTGGAGAAGGACAGGATGCTTGACCAAGCAGAAGGTCAGAGAAAAGCAGGAAGATGACCAGTGAGCTAAGAGCCCCGGTGCTGTGGTGGGCTATACACTGAGCTTTCATCCCAGCGTCAACAGTTCAAATCCACCAGGTGCTCCTCAGAGAAAGATGAGGCTGTTCCCATCAGATTTAGTCTTTGAACCCACACAGGGCAGTCCTACTTGTCCAATAGGGTTGCTGTGCTTGGCATTGACTCAATGGTAGGGGAACAATCTCAACCAGATGGATTCACACAGTGCCTGCAACAATGGGTGCGTGCACATGCACGCACATGCACACACACACACACACACACACACCAGTCATTGCGAAGGTGGTGTGGCACCAGGCTGTCTTTCTTGAGTGTGCCTAAAGCCTCTACAACTTGGCCTGTAAAACAATAACAACACTATGTGGTGGGCAGGAGGATTCTGAGGACGCTCAGGGGTAAGAGCTTAAAGCACTAGGTCATGGACTGGGAGATCAGTTGGTAGAACCTGCCAACCATTGCACAGGGAACGGACGTGGCAGTGTGCTTCCACAAAGACTCCCGTCTTGGACACTGTGGGGGAGGTTCTACTCTGCCCTTTGGAGTCGCTGTGAACTGCAATCAACTTGAGGGCAGCAGGTTTGGGCTTGGTTTGGGTGGAGCAGCGGAGGCATGCCCCTCACAGGTTTGACTGTGCACAAGGACATGGCACCTGGAGATGCAGGTGCTGCGCCGTCAGTGGGATGGTGAGACTGAGGTGCTGGGGATCATCATGGTGGCAGATGGCCGTGGCTCTGGGATGCTCGGAGCCCTCCGAGTGGGGTCAGTGGTCACAGGGAGGGGCGATGACCCCAGCCCCTCCCAGTGCTTGCTTCTCCCAGCTTGGGAACACCTGTCCACACAGTGAGGGTGTGGGAGGGAGGTTCCGTGGGAAACCAAGCACTGGCTTGGCCGTGGTGTGTGGTGATGGGTTCTTTGCATCTCAGGACCCCGAAGCCCACAGCAGAACAAGGTTGGAAAAACAAACATGAGGCAAAGATGGGCAATTTCCAGGGAGCGACTTGTGGTCTTTGGGCTCTGGAGGACCTGGTCGCCTTTTTTGGGCCTGAAGAGCCCTCTACTGTCCAGAAGCCAGAGCTTCATTCTGGGGTTTTCTCTGCCAGGACTCCTGGCTGGTGTGTGTGTGTGTGTGTGTGCATATATGTACATGGTGTGTGTATGCCTTTGTATATGTGGATGGTGTGTATATGTGTGTTGTGTGTGTATGTATTGCAGATGTATGTGTGTATGTATTGAGTGTGTTGTGTATCTGTGTGTTTGTGTGGTGCAGATCTGCGTGTGCCTGGAGCTCTTCAACAGAGAGCTAAGTGAGCAACAATGAGTGCGTACGCACACACACACACACACACACACACACACACACACACCAGTCATTGCGAAGGTGGTGTGGCACCAGGCTGTCTTTCTTGAGTGTGCCTAAAGCCTCTACAACTTGGCCTCTAAAACAATAACAACACTATGTGGTGGGCAGGAGGATTGAGTGGTCTGCGGTTAGTGTCCCCAGACCTCCCTCCACCTTCCTCCCCTATAGGGTGGGGTCATGGGTGCCCCCTCCCAGGGCAGTGCTAGGGTTGGGGGGTGGGGGGGGTGCATCTGCACATCTGGCCCCCTGCCTGTTTCGCTTTCCGTCTCTGGATTAGCGTGAATTGGTTTCCTTCACTAGGCACTCCCTGCACCAGACGAGCTTCCATACCAGCAAGGACTGCGGACATTCAGTGCTCCCTTCACGAGAGAGTGTCCGGCTCCTTCTGATCTGCCTGTGGAGCCTTGGTGGCATAGCAGCTGCTTGTGGGACTGATAGCTGCGAGGTAAAAACGCTGTAAACCTCCAGCCATTCCTGGGAGGGAGGGAGATGGCTCTTTCTGCCCCCATAAAGAAGGACAGTCCTGTCCTACCCTGTCCTATGATGTCACTGGGAGTCAGAATTGACTCAATGGCTGTTACGTTTTTGCTATTAAGTAGATGTTAATCGCTATGCAATGTTACCATTATCACCCAGTAGCTATTTATGTTCCAGTCTAGATACGAACCTGGGCTGGACCCCATCTTCCATGGGCTCCTAGGATGGTTCTGTTGAAGAGACTTGGTGCCCTATCCTTCTGCATGGCTCTTTGAAAGCCCAAGTCTTCTCCCGAGTGAGGCAGTGCTACTGTGGCAGTGACATCACCTCCTGTGAACTTGAACGAAGGCGTGGCCCATATTCTTGGCCAGCACTGTCATTCCAGGGCACTGCCCTTCTTTGGCCTTCCACCTTTCCCATGCACATCCGGACGGGCACACCTGAGTCCTTGATCTTTCACAGGGCGATCTTGAGCATCGGGCTGACCCAGTGCCATGGAGTGTTTGACTGCGTGGGGGTCACAACGGGGTGCTCACTGCAAGGCGGCAGTTTGAAACCACCAGCTGCTCCCCGGTGGGGCTTTCTACTCCTGTAACGAGTTAAAGTCTCAGAAACTCCAGGGGCAGTTCCACCCTGTCCTATCTCAAAACTCACTGCTAGAGGGTCAGTTCTGACTCACAGCAGCCCTGTCGGACAGAGCAGAACTGCCCTCGTGTGCCTCTGAGATGGTCACAGCTGTCACAGGAGTAGAAAGTCCCATTTTTCACTGGCAGAGCGGCAGGAGGTTTCGAACTCCTGACTGCCGTCTGAGGTTGCTCTAACCCATCACTGGCTCAAGGGAAGTGAGTACTGTAATCTTTGATCTCTTGACCGCTGCTTCATGAGTATTGGTTGCCAGTGCAAGAAAGACCAAATTATTGACATCATTCTCTACTCCAGTGTTACCCATTGGTCTAGTGGTGAGTAGTGGTGAGGACTTTGGTTTTATTTATGTTGAGTTGAAATCCATCCTGAAGGCCACAACCCTCTATCTCCATCCTTAAATGTTGATTGAATATACCTTGGCTTGGGTTTGGTGCATTTTAGTGCTCAAAGTGACATCTGTGATTTTTTTGTTTAACACTTGAAAGAGGTCTTGAGCAGCATATTGGCCCCCAGAAAGTACACCATTTGATTTCTGGCCTGTGGCTTCCATGGGGGCTTATTGGGGATCCAAGCAATAGGAAATCCTACACAACTTCAACCCCTTCTCCTTTTGCCACAGTGTTGCGTACTGATCCAGGTGTGAGGGTGTCGGCCTTCTTTAGAGTGGGCTCCGCTGCCTGCTGCAGACTGTATGTAGTCTCTGAACTCCATCAGTCAGTGCTTCTGGTTCTCTGTGCTTTTCAGCCAGCGAGGCTGTATCCTCTGCATAGTGCAGCTTACTAAGGATCTTCCTCCAATCCTATTGTCACGTGTTCCTTCCTGGGACCCACAGGAAATTAAATCGGGGCAAAGAGTCCCCATCCAGCCCCATCTGGGTCAGTGTCTGACCCAGCATGTGGGAGCAGGGCCACAGTGCAACAGGGCCGCCACAAAGCCCTTCCTTCAGCATTTTCACAGAGATCCATATGGCAATGAATTAAACTCTGGATGGATTTCATGCTCAGCCTTCACGGTGTACTGCTCCAGAAACAAGAAGAAGAAGACGGGAGATAAATAAAAACACAGCCAGCAAATCTGAGACACTCAGCGGATTTTTGTTGAGTTCATTGACTCCGAAGCCGAACTTTGGGTCCCACAGACATCGATCTGTCATCTTTTGTGATAATCTTCCGATGTGCCCGGCCCCTCCTCTGCCAGGGACTCCACGTGGGGAACGCGAAGCCTGGCACAAAGCAGCTGAGGCTGCTCCATCCTCCCGAGATGCCAGCAACGCTGATGCCTGTTCTGAAGAGGATGTCAGAGCTGGAGCAGAGCGGCCTGGAAGGGTCGTATCCCAGAATCTGGCACAGTGGGTGACCCATCCAAAATGTGGACAAGATTCTTCATGAGAGACAGCCCAAGGGCCACTTCCCATCTCTCTGTCTGACAGGCTGCAGTGAGGGGGGTGCTGAGCACCCTGGCACTGGTTTTTCCAGTGCCAGCAGACCCAGCCACGGTGGGCAGGTCTCAGGGGAGTGTCCAGGCTGACTGACAAACTGGAAAGAAAGTGGTGCACTTCACAAACTGGGGTTGCTGTCAGGTGCCACGGACTGAGTTCTGACCCACAGTGACCCCGGGCACAGCCAGAGGAAACCGAGCCTGGCCCTGTGACATCCTCATCCTGGTTTCTGTGTCTGGGCCCGTAGTGGTGCCCCTCCATCTCCTAGAGGGCATGCCTCTTTTTTACTTTGTTGCCCCTCGACTTCCCCAAGCACGGGGTCCTTCTCCAGGAACCACTGTCTCCTAACAACATGTCCGAAGTACGTGAGAGGAAGTCTCGCCATTCTGGCTGTGCAGGGGCTCGCTGACAGCGAGTGTTTCTCTGAACACTCACTGGCTCACGCCCAGTCCTCCGCCATGGTGTTGCGTCTTTTTTTATTTCCCAGGCCGCAACTCTCCACTCCAGTATGAATCTTCATCTTTCTCCTGAGGAGGAGGACCTGGTAGTTCCAAAAGCCGACTTTGTGGTTCACGGCCCAAAGCAGAGCCCGCTGCATCACCGGGCCTCCCGCACACAACTGACCTTGGATATGGCCCAGGTCCCCAACCCTCAGGGCTGCCCCACCTGGGGGCTGACTCACAGGGCGCTGTCAACAACCGCTCACAGAATAGAGGAGCGTTGTTGGGAAGTCAGGCTCATGGCCATGGACTTGAGGTGGCTGGGTTTCCGAGAAGCAGGACTCTGCCTACATTTATGCCAGCCATATCTCCCAGCAGGCCATGGCTTCCTGTGTGCTGATGGCCAAAGTGTCCCCGGGGGTAGAATACAGTGAGTTCTTCTCATCTTTCAGTGGACTGCGTGGCAGAAGGACTTTGAGGAAAGACTGCTGATTTGAGAGTGAGCTGGACCCACCTGCCAACAAATCACACCTGTCATGGGTCAGGAAACCTGGAATACCTCAGCTTCAAATACCTCCGAATTTGCCAAGGGTCACCCTTGGAAACACACAATTGCCCAGGAAGTGGCACGAGATCTTGAAATGCTGCTGTGGTCACTCCATCCCTTAGTGGACGCACACTGCTCTGGGCCCCTGGGAGGAAGGCCTAGGGTGTTGGGGAGTGTTTCTCGCCTGCCTCCATGATGGGGCCCTACCTGTCCCTTCCCAAGGCACTCTCTGTAGGTGCCC
>PVJH01038259.1:0-17287 GCA_004026705.1 Nesogale talazaci | reverse complement strand
GAGAGAGAAAGAGAGAGAGAGAGAGAGAGAGAGAGAGAGAGAGAGAGAGAGAGATCTCAGAAAATAGCCAATGAAGGAAATTGTGTGAATGTGGTCAATCTATAGAAGACCTAGATGCAGTTGATTTCTAGGGCATTTCTCAACCTTCCTATTGCCATGGCCCTTTAATCCAGTTCCTCATATTGGGGTGACCCCCAACCATAAAATTATTTTCATTGCAACTTCTTATCTGTGATTATTATACTTTTATGAATCGTAGTGTAAGCAACTGATGTGCAGGATGCATTTTCATCGTTAAAAATTGAGCATAAAGCATAGTGATTACTCATAAAACAATATGTAATTATGTATTGTGAGATGGTCTTCAAGGTGGTACTAGCAGCATGTGGGTGGATCTGCACATGGGCAGACCCTCCGGGAGATGGATAGAGAAGCTGTGCCTGGGTTCCTAAGACTTTTGGGAATATCTGGTTTTTGGATGGTCTCAGGCGACCCCTGTGAAAGAGTTGTTTGACCTCCAAACAGGTTGTGCAGCACAGGTTGAGAATCACTGTCCTGGGGTATCTGAACAAAATATTTGACAATGGGTGACTGAGTGTGGGAGGTAGAGGTAAGTAAAGAGCTTTCAGAAATTTCTCCAGCCCTTTTTCTTACTGTGTCTGACTTCACAGGC
Organism: Nesogale talazaci; assembly: GCA_004026705.1. NCBI lineage: Eukaryota > Metazoa > Chordata > Mammalia > Afrosoricida > Tenrecidae > Nesogale > Nesogale talazaci. The sequence goes on along the minus strand of PVJH01038259.1, from coordinate 16,614 downwards.
CCGTCTTCTGGAATTGAGATGATTCCCCCTACCTTATTAGGTTTTGAAGAAAGTTATTTCCCTTGGATTACAGTAGCCAATAGTGGTTGTAGCAGAGTCCTTCCAATCACACCTGTGCCTTAAACAACTATGTCCTGTCTCTCAAGAATAAAGCTTACCACAAGGTGATAGAAACCTAGCTGGCTGTCTCTTACTCCTTAAGACTGCTAGGGCAATGTGTGCCAGTGGGAAGAGGTTCTCTCAACGAGAGGAGGGGCAGAGTCATTCGATCAGGCTTTTTCTACTCATGACACTTTTTTTGCCATGGGAATTCGCAAGATGGGTAAGAGCTGCCAGACACACCTCGGATCCATTACATACTTAATTTTGAATTAATTTCTGGTTGTTTTGTGTTACAAATACTTTACTGTGGCCAATTTTTTCATGATCTCCACATTTAGACCCCACATGGAACAATAATGCATACTTTTAGAAACTTGGTAGGCGATCACTCTTCCATAGCATGGTCTCCCAATGAGAGGGCAGGCTAAGAGAATAGAGGAAAGCACCTTTTGTCAGCCAGGAAAATCATACTTTCATTAGGATATAGAGGTGCATTTTCATAACAAGGTCCAAAGAACAGGCAGAATTCAAGCATTATGGTACCTGCCAGCAAGAAGTCAACTATTAAGCTGAAAGGGGTTTCCAAGATAGGCAAGTGGAAAATAAAAGAGAGTGAATAGGCTATTTCTGATGCATGTGCAGGCATAACTTTGGAACTGTTACAGACAGTTACAGGACTTAAGTTTAAAGCTTCCCAATAAACATGGGATCAATTAGAAACAAGAATAGACTACCTCAGGAGGAAGAGCCATTCCATTTACTGGCTCTACAACTTATTAACTGTGTGAACTTGAACAAGTGTTTTAGCATTTTCCAAAACAATGTTTCCTTTTTTGCATATGGATAATTAGCAATTAGCATACACATCTTAAACAGTTGCTATCAGAAATTATATGGTGTAAATTCTATATGTACAACAATCACACAGATTGGTGTGCTTCTTCCATGTGGACTTATTTGCTTCCCTGCTAGATGGTTGGCTGTTTGTTTAACTTCAAGCCTTTTAGACTCCAAAAACGACATCTTTTGATAGCCAGGCACCATGTGCTTTCTTCAGCACATTTGCTTATGCACCCATTTTGTCTTCAGGAAGGTGAGTATCAAAGAGTGCCATGTATTTGAACAAAGAATTCTTGTGTTAAGGGAGGCCTTGAGTACAGGTCCAAAGTCCATCTGTTATCTTAATACTTAACATAAATAGATGCACATTGGTCTCTATCTCTTTCATTATATATCAATATATCTACATATATATGCCTATGTCTATACTGCTATAAATATCTTTTGTCTCTTACATCTTTCCTCTGTTTCCTTTGATCTTTCTCTTATTCTACAATCATGTTCACTCTACATTCAATGGGAGCAGGTACCATGTATCAAAAGATCCAAAACAAATTATATCAATGTGAAAGTGGGGAGTTGGGGTTCAGAACCAAAGTTCATTTGTAGATGATTGGCTATCCCCCCACAGAAGGTTTGCAAGGAAGGGAAAATTCAACCAGGGTGCAGTATAGCACAGAAGAAGCACACATCATTTCTCTAGTTCCTGAATGCTTCCTGCCCCCACAACCATGACTCAGTTATACCTTATAAATCCAACTAGACCAGAGTACACACATTGGTACAAATAAGAGCTCTCAGCACATGAAAAGCAGGACAGATAAAACTCCCAGGAATAGTAGTGGGAGTAACAATATCATGAGAGTAGGGGGTTGGTTGGAGTCAAAGGGGGGTGGAGAGAAGGAGAAAAAGGGGAATCTATCACATCGTTGGATATATAGCCCCACTCCCGGAGGACAAATAACTGAAATATAGGTGAAGGGAGACAACAAACAGCATAAGACATGAAATAATAACAATAATATATAATTGATCAAGAATTCATGAGGGAGTGGTGGAAGGAGCTTATACTAAGGGCTCAAATAGAAAGAAATTGTTTTGGAAATATTGATGGCAACATATGTACAAGTGTGCTTAATATTCTTGAATGATGGATTGTTTTAAGACTTGTAAGATCCCCCTAATAAAATAACTAATTAATATGTATATATATATAATTAATATATATAGAATTCTATATATATATAGAATAAGACTTGATGTACAATCATGATTCTAACCATTCTATTCCTAGCTTCTGAGATTGGATTGGGATTTAAACCAAGATAGGGGCAGATCATGGGAAGCTTAGCATGGTGGGGGGCTTTCTCTGTGCATAGATATTTCTGGCATAAAGAATACAAAGAACAAACAAAATAAATGACTTGCTGCCAAGTTGATTACTATTCAAGACTGTCTTATGGGAGTCAAAGGGACCTGTGGTCCCTTCGGTATCATGTTTGACTTTCTTGAAGCAATTGATCAGGTCTTTATTCTAAGTGGGTTTGAATCTCCAACTGCTTTTACTGAGCACCTGTGTGACAGCCACTGAGCCAGAGGCCACTGCTATGAAGACATATGTGGAGTACTTTCCTCCAAATCAAAAGGACTTCCCAATTTTTATCAAGTATAAGAAAAGAGAAGGGTCAATCTTCTAAGGTTAGAATAAAATTCTAAAGTTATTAACTGGCTGCCAATCATATCTAAAGGTCACATTCGATACTGTGTAATTATTAAGAGCCCTGGTGAGATGGCAGACATAGTTTCAAGTTTGTTTTTTCACTTATTAGAAAGGAGACTTGGATAAGTGCTGTTTTCAAAGGGTGTTAGTAACAGTAGCATTTTTCACCTATGGCTCTGGAAAGATTAACTGAATTAATAATAGAAAGGAAAGAGGATGAGAGTCAGACTATTCCCTTTGCAAATGGTGGAAACATACTTGTTTGTTAAGCCAACTTTAATGTACTGTTTCCTATGTATCTGGCACTCTAAGAGGCACTAGACTTAAGAAGTTCACACAAAAAACTGGAGTGATCCTCTATTCATTTCTACTCTTGCAGTGACCTAGGATTCTGCCTGTACCGCATGGTTCTGCAATAAGATGGAGGCTGGTGATATCTGAACACTTAGTTACCTGCTAGGTGAGAAAAATATAGTTTTATTATGGTTCAGGTTTGGGAAGTTGTTTGTTGTGACAGTAAGCTTAAATTTCTCCAAATACAAAATTTTAAACTATTATAACTGAAGATAGTCTCTGTTTAAGAGGAAGGATAGAAGCCCTTCTACACTCACCATTTGGATAGCTGGTTCAGTTCTGGGAATTGCACATCGAAAGAAGCAAAATTTTTTTTTTCAGAAAAGGAAAAATAAAACAACCGCAAACCCAATAGTAGGCTGAAAGAAAGTTCTGCAGTACATACCATGGGAGCAGGTAGTAAACACTCCGGACACTTAGCCTGGAGAAAAGAAGATTTGTAGAGCATAATAGTTATCTGTGGGTTGGCTGACAGTAAGGGGTGCAGTTGGAAACTGCTAGCCACTCTGTAAGAGAAAGATGAGGCTTTTCCACTCCAGTGTAAGTTACAGTCTCCGAAGTGCAGGGGGTGATTCTATTCTGTCCTCCACAGTCGCTATGAGGCTATGTGGACTTGACAACCATGATGGTGTAGTTTTCTTTAAAGGGTTGAATGGGGGAAGGGGGCATATTTTAATTTACCTATTTTGTTGAGAGAGATTTATTTAAAACAATGGGTTGAATAAACAGCAAGATACATTTGGGTTTAGTATATGGGGGGACTTTAATTTTCTCACTGGAAGCTTTATAAATTACTTTTGAGTTCATGTTTCTTCTCACTACGAGCTTTGAATGTCACCTTGAAAGCCATTTAGAGGAGATCTTTTAAAAACCTACCAGATTAGTGAGAGGATAGAATTAAATGACTTCTAAGTTTCTTTCGATTTCAAATATCATGATTCTAAGAACTGTCAACTTTCGGTTTACCATTTTCCTAAATTACGCTTTTACATATTTCAATTGGCTTAAAGAAAGATACATTTCTAACGCAGACTAATATGTATGCACTACCTGAAGTCTTGGGTGTTGCAAATGCACAACAGGGTCACTTTGAAGTTTGGCTTTACATTGCATTCCTTCTACGATCTATTTCAAATATAGACAGCAGCAGGCTGACAATTGAGCAGGACGGTGGTGCCACTGAATAGGAGACGTTAGTGAATGGAGCTGCTACTGCCAAGGGAAAACAAAGGGAAGCAATCCTACCACCAAGAAAACACTGGCAGGGAGAAGGGGTCCGTCCTGGGGTCTTTTGGAACATTGCCAGAGAACATGGTCCCCCTAGGCTGTCATAGGAAGGGTTAATTGAGAAGAGAGGAAGTAAGGCACTGTGTATCCTGTAGGTGTGCCTGTCTGGGACCAAAGAGACTTGTCTTTCAAAGCTTTAATGCAATGGAAAAGAACAAAACAGTGGAACCAGAGAAGGCTGCTGCTATTTAATGGGATGACAACAGAGATGTGCTAGAGAGATTATTTGCAGATTGTGAATGAGCCTGTAAAACCCTGAGCAACCCCTTCTGACAGCACTTAGCTGCTCCCTGTACTCTCTGGAGCTTTCCCCCCTCCGTGCCTCCTGGAGTCCAGAGCTGACTCATGTGATCAAGTTAACCTCAAACACTGCCTCCCTCTCTTTTTGGAGTGCTCTGACATAGGGAATGTTCTCTATGCACAAGGCAGGAACAGGCTGTTTTAAAAACACAGTGAGTGGTTTTTAATCAAAAGGGATGGAGCAGTCAAGGAGCCAGGTCCATTGGAGGATGTCTTCATTTTATGTTGACAGAGTCTTCTTCTGAGCTTCTGAGCACAATAACATTTCCAATAATCGTTTGGTTCTTACCGTAGACTCTCCTCAACCAAAGCTCACATGGGAATGATGGACTTAGCACACCCAGGCCTTCCTCTGTCACTCAAAAACACACTGTCATCGGTGCTAGGTTGACTCATGACAACTCCGGAGGACAGGGTAGAACTGTCCCTGTTTCTCAGACAGTAACTCTTTACAGGAGTGGAAAGCCTCTTCTTTCTCCCATGGAGTAGTGAATGGCTTCCCTCTCTTCAAAAGGAACAATTCAACAAGTAACAACCCATATCTGGTAGTGCACAGGCTGTGAGTTGCAACCGACTCCACAGTAACGAACAACAACAAATAGAAAACTAAATATACAGCCCACAATCCCATTTGTAAGGAATTATCTGGAAGATACTCCTCCTATCATGCACCTGTTGCTTTTATACAGTTGTTCATTACAGCATTGCTTGTTATTGAAAAATAATCAGGAGAAACTTAGATATTCCAAAACACGAGTGATTATATAAACTGTATCAATCCATATAGTTGTTAAAAGAACCAGGAAAATGAGGAGAATTTCTGCGAACTATTGAGGAGTATTTCTCAGGGCATATTTTTACATGGAATAAAAGAAATCAGTGTTCAAAAGAGTCATCTACTATCTACTGCCTTCTATGAAACAAAGGGAAATAACGTAAACCTCTGCCTTCTCATTGGGACATCACACACACACACACACACACACACACACCAAAGACTTGACAATATACTTCCAAAAAAAAAAAGTCCTTGAGAACCTTATGAAGCACAGTTCTAGTGTGATGTATATGGAGTCTCTATGAATGAAAATTGACTTGATGGCAACCTGGTATTCTAGGTAAGTATCTGTGCCTATTTTGAAAGTTTAACACTACAAAAAATACATATGAACCCTGTAAGCAGTCTTCATTATAGTTAGGATGATTCCTGATTTACCATTAGTGATAACTAGACCTGATATTACAACAAAGGAAACATGAAAAGGTTAGTTTCATCAAGAAACCATGCATAGCACACCTATATCCTCACATGGTCTCATAAACAATTCTTCTGCTTTGCCAAATTTCCCTTTCATAGAATTCAAGAGTTTAGAAGTATATTTTTGTAAAACGTGATGGGTTGGTGAAGAAAGATGATGGTACCCGGCTATCAAAAGATATATCACCTGGTGCCTGAAAGACTTGAAGACAAACAAGCAGCAGAGTAGCAGAGAAGCAACTAGGCTCATATGGAAGAAGCACACCAGGCTGGGTGATCATGAGGTGCTGATGGGATCAGGTGTCAGGCATCAAAAACCCAGAACAAACAATCATGTCAATATAAATGATGAAGGGGGGGGTGGAGACTGAAAACTCACCTATAGACAATTGAACATTTCCTCACAGAAAGGTCACATGGAAGCACAAGGAAGAGAGATGAACCAGTCAGGGTGCAGTATAGCACTGACAAAACATACAGTCTTCCTAGAGTTCTTTAATGCTCCCCCACTCCCACACCTTTATGACCTCAACTCTACCTTATAAATCCAGGTAGACCAGAGTAGGTATAGTGGTACAGATAGTAGTTTGCAGCACAGGGGATCCAGGAAAGATAAATTCCTCAGGATCAACAATGGAGTAAGGGGTACAGGATACCAGGAGGGTAGGGGGAAGGTGGGGAGAAAGGAGGAACCAACCACAATGATTGACACACTCCCCCCCCCCCGCCAAGCCAGGGTGAAAAACAACAGAAAAATGGGTGAAGGGAGATAGCAGTTGGTGTAAGACATGAAAAAATATTTATATATAAATTATCAAGGGTTCATGAGAGAGAGTGGGTAAGGGAGGGGGATAAAAATAAGAAGCTGATACCAAGGACTCAATCAGAAAGAAAATGTTTTGAAAATGATGGCAACACATGTGCAAATATGCTTGACACAATGAATGTATGTATGGATTGTAATAAGAGTTGTAACAAAATGATTTTTAAAACAAACAAGCAAACAAACAAACAACAACAAACTTGATGGACAAACTCAGGAACCCAGCTCCAGAATAAAGAGTTCTGATCATTTTCTGAGGGATAATCAGAAAGGTAAGATATGAGTCTTATTATTAGAAAAATAAAAGTAAAGCATGAATGTTTTTTGGGAGAATCAAGGTTTGCAGGGAGTTAGTGAGAGATGAGAATAAATAAATTAGGCCTGAGTCACACATACAAACACTTTAGTACTTCCATGAGAACAAAGAGAAGGGAAATTTGGGTCTGAAAGAGTGTCAAGATCAGAAATACCTCCCTCTCTTAAGAACAAATGGGTGTTTCATGACTTAATGAAACTATAAAAATCAAACAATCACAAGCTCGGTGTCTTCAATAGTGTTGATTCTAACTTATAGAGCAGAATATAATTATCCCTCTAGGTTTCTGAGGCTGTAACTGTTTGAGACTAGAGAGCCGTGCCTTTCTGCCTGGGAGCAGGTGGTGGTCTTGAACTCCCGACTTTGAAGTTAGCAGACCAATACATGATCTTCCCAGCCACCAGGGCTCCTCTGTAAGATTAGGCTGGCTCAGTGGGTTTTGTTAATTTGTATGTCTGGTTTTTGTTCTGTTTTGCCCCTTTCCTTTTAATTTCTTATGGTAGGCAATGCTAATTAAGCCTTTCTCTCTCATCATTGCTGAAGAACGTATTCTTGCTTGTCAAAGAAATACAGGGTTCCTCATCTGAGACACCTTCTTTCTCAAAGAGATAAAGTGAGGAAGACCTAGCCTACCACCCATAGCCAAGCCCTAAGGACGTGGGAGAGCTGTTGCTCAAAGGATGGGTCCTATCCCTGGCCATTAGTTCAAAGGTGACAACTCAAAACCAAGCTCACTATCATTGAGTCAATTCTGACTGATGGAGATCTGGCAGGGCACGGTAAAACTGCCCCTTATGCGTTTCTGAGTCTAGCTCTTTCTTGAATTAGAGAACTGCCTCATCCTTTCTCCCTCAGAGCTGGCTGGTGATTTTGAACTGACGATGTTGCTGTTAACAGCCTAACACATAACCACTAAGCCACCAGGGTCCCTAAAGTGACAACTTGTTGTTCTTAGGTGCTGTGTTAGTCTGGCTAGAGTAAAGAAGCAAATTCATAAGCACATATATGTATATAAGAGAGAGTTTTATATAAAGGGCATATTAAGAAAAGATCCCAACCCAGTTCAGTCCAAGGCCATAAGTCTGATACTAGTCCATATGTCCAATAGCAATCTATAAAGTCCTCTTCAGACTCATGAAACACATGCAATGATGCCAAATGATGCCCACTGGACGATCACATGCCAGTGGGTAAACACTCATTGATCCAGTGGTGGTGTAAGCATCTAAATGGTGGCAAGGTCCTCTCTGTGGCTTCTTTGACTTCAGAGGTCTGTCTGGGTACATCCATGTCATTTGTCCGGCTCTGGGGGCACTAGTGTCTTGTCAGTTGCAATGTCTCACAGGGAGCCGGCCTTGTCAGTTGACTGTCTCCAAGGGACTGAGCAGAGAGAGCTATTGTCTTCTGCCTCCAAAAAGATAGTACCAGATTTCCAAGTATTCTCAGAAGAAGGCCATGCCCACACAGAAGACTCATTGGCTGTCTCAGGATTCACAGGCTAGACTCCACCCCTACACTCTTATTCCTCAAATTGACAAACGATTTTATATCTACCACAGGGGCTATCTAGTCAGTTCCAACCCATCACTGCTCTAAATACAACAGAATGAAACACTAAAACAGTTCTGCTCCATCCCTACAGATGTTTCTATGCTTGATCCCATTGTTGCAGTCACAGTGTGACTACATCTTGTTGAGGGCCTCCTTCAGTTTTTTCAGTCCTTTTTTTAACTGACCTTTCACTTTACCAAGCATGATGTCCTTCAGGGACTGGTCTCTCCCCACAGTGTGTCTGAAGTATATAAGACAATGTCTTGCCATCCTTACTTCTAAGGAGCACTCTGACCATACTTCTTCCAAGACAGATCCTTTTAGTAGTTCATAGTACATTCAATATTCTTCTCCAGCACCACAATTCAAAAATATTGATTCTTCTTCAGTCTTCCTTGTTCGAATATGAGACAATGGAAAACATCATGGCTTGGATCAAAGCACACCTTAGTCCTCACTTGCTCTTCAATACTCCAATACTCCAAGTCTTGAGGAACAGGTTTATCTAATGCAATGGGTACTTTTATCTCTTGAATGCTGCTTTCCTGAGCATTGCTTGTGGATCCAAGTAAGACAAAATTCTTGACAACTTCAAACTTTTCTCCATCTCTCATGCTGTTGTTAACTATTGGTCCAGTTGTGAGAATTTAGGTGTTTTTTTTTACATTGAGTGAACTCCATACTAAAGGTTGTAATCCTTTATATTCAAAATCAGGTGCTTCAAGTCCTCCTCACTTTCAACAAGCAAAGTTGTGTCATCTGCATATCGCAGGTTGTTAATAAGTCTTCTTCTAGTTCTGAGGCCACACTCTTCTTTATATAATGCAGCTTCTCTGATGGTTTGTTCAGCATACAGATTGAACAAAGATAGTGAGAGGTAATATTCCTGACACATGCCTTTCCTTATTTTTAATCATGTAGTATTCCTTTGTTCTGTTTACACAATTGCCTTGTGATCCATGTACAAGTTCTTTTTTTAAAAAATCATTTTATTGATGGTCTTATAGTTCTTATCACAATCCATGCATATATCCCATTTACAAGTTCTTCATTAACATAATGAAGTGTTCTTGAATTTCTATTCTTCTCAGGGTTATCTGTAGTTTATTATGTTCCACACATATGAATGCCTTTGCATAGTTAATGAAACATCTTTCTGGTATTCTCTGCTTTCAGCCATGATACATCTGATATCAGAAATTATATCCCTTGTTCCACATCCTCTTCTGAATCCAGCCTGAAACTGTGGAAGCTCCCTGTCAATGTACTGCTGCAACCATAATTGGGTGATCTTCAGCATAGTTTTACTTATGCGTAATATCAATGATATTGTTCTAGAGTTTGAACTTTCTGTTGGGTCATCTTTCCTCGGAATGGGCACAAGGTGGATCTCTTTCAGTCAGACAAGCAATTGTCTTCCAAATCTTCTGACATATATGAGTGAGTGTTTCATCAGCTTACTGAACATTCCCATTGGCATTTCAACAATTGCTGGAGCCTTGGTTTCGGCTAATGCTTTCAGGGCAGATTGAATTCCTTCCTCCAACACCATTGGCTCTTGCTCATATAATGGACTGTCCATTAGTTCTTTTTGGTACAGTGATTTTGTGAATTATTTCCATCCACACTTGATGCTTCCTGCATCATTCAATAACTCGCCAATAGAATCTTTCAATATTGCAAGTTGAGGCTTGAATTCTTTTCTCAAGTTTCCTCCATTTTAGATATGCTGAGAATGTCCTTCATCTTTAGTTTTCTAATTCTAGATCATTTTATATTTCATTATAACATTTGACTTTGTCTTCTTGAGCTGTCCCTTGAGTTTTTTTGTTTTCCATTTTTTCTCTTTTTATTATTTTTTTTAATGTGTCACTTTATTGGGGGCTCATACAACTCCCATCACAATTCATACAAACATCAATTGTATGCTGGCCACATTTACACACTTATTGCCATCATCACTCTCAAAACATTCTCCCTCCTTCCAGGCCCCCACTATCAGCTCCCTATATTACCCTTCCTCCCCCCCTTCCCTCTTCCCCCTTTGTAATTTACAAATTGTTATTTTTCCATCCTGTACACTGTACAATGTGTCCCAACACTCACTTACCTGTTGTCCATGCCCCAGAGAGGAGGCTACGTGTAGATCCCTGAAGTTGGCTCTCCCTTTCTATTCCTCCATCCCTCCACCCTCCTGGTATTACCACTCCTCTTACTAGTCTTGATGGATCATCTATCCTAAGTGTCCCATGTTTCCAACTTCACTGTACATCTCCTGGCCTAGCTGGATTTATGTGGTAGAATTGGGGTCATGATAGTGGATGGGAGGCAGCATTTGGGAACTAGAGGAAGGTTGCATATTTCATTGCTACTTCCCTATATCTTAACTGGGTCCTCTCCTCCTTGCAACCCCTCTGCAAGAGGATGTCACCTCACCTATTGATGGGTTTTGGGTCCCAATCTGTACTCCCCCTCATTAACAATAATATAATTTTAGCTCATTGATTCCTGACATCAGATCCCTTCACCACCTCATGATCACACAGGCTTCTTCCGTGTGGGCTTTATTGCTTCTGAGCTGAATGGCCACTTGTTTACTCAAGGCTTTAAGTCCCCAGACGTTATATGTTTTGGTAGCTGGGCACCATCAGCTTTCTTCACCACATTAGCTTATGCACACATTTGTCCTCAGGGATCATATCATGAAAGTGAGCACGCAATGCTATGCTTTTTAGTTCTTGAAGCCTGATATCTAATCCCTTTGACACCTTGTGATTCCACAAGCTAGTGTGCTTCTTTCATGTGGGCTTTGTTGCTTCTGTGCTAGATGGCTGCTTGTTTACTTTCAAGCCTTTAAGATCCCAGATGCTCCATCTTTTCATACCCGGGCACCATCAGCTTTCTTTGCCAACTTTGCTAATGCACACGTTTGTCTTCAGTGATCATGTCGGAAAGGTGAGCAAGATGCCCTTTGAGATTTTTATTCAGCTCTTTGACATCATCCTTTTTTCCACCTGCATTAACTACTGTACAATTAACAAGTTTCGGTCTCTTCTCATATTGTGCTACACAGGGTTCTCTGGAGAAACAAAACCAGGAAACTTGTGATTTTATATAGATCGATAGGTAGGTAGGTAGGTAGATAGAATATAAGAGATAAACAGTTAATTAGTTCACAGAGCAATACAAATGGCTCAGTTCAACTCACTTCTGTGAGACAGTTAATATAGGGCAGTCTTTTAATTCATGAGGGCTGCTGAGTGTAAATCAAGGAAGCAAACATCTGAGTCTTCTCTTGAACAATACAGGCAGTCCAGTCACAAACAGCAAACAGCAGGTTCTGACAATCCCCACTTCAACTGATGTATATACCAGCAGTGTGGCAAAACAGGTCTTGAAGGAACCTCGAACTATAACAACACAGTCCACAAGTAGTGTAGCTCACAGGTTGATGCAGAGAACTCCCTAAAGCAACCGCACACTGGTCTGATCATCAAAGAGCAAGAGACAGAAAGGTGAGACTTTCCGAGCCATTTATCTCTTTGCCCTTTAATTAAACTGCAACCTTATTAATCCCACATGTGTTTATTGGCCATGTTTGCTCAATAAACCTGCCAATCACACACATCCCTTTTCTTTCTTTCCTGTATTTTTAATAATGTTACCTTTTGCTTTCTTCATGATTGATAGTCTTGATATCCAACCCCAGCCCACCAGGTGTTCTGTCATTAGTGTGATATGCATCCAATCTGTTCTTGAGATGTTCTTGAAATTCTAGTGGGTTAGACTCAAGGTCATATTTGAGTTGACTTGTTTTCAGTTTCCTTAGCTTCATCTTGATCTTACATATGAGCAATTGATGATTTGTTCTACAGTCAGCCCCTAGTCTGGTTTTAGCTGCTGAAATTGAACTTCTTCACCTGTCTTCCCACATATGTAGTCCATCTGATATATGGTGCATTCCATCTGGAGAGGTCCATGTATTGGGGAAATTCTTTGTGTTGTTGAAAACAGGTAGTTTCTACCAACAAGTCATGGATTTTGCAAAGTTTTATCATACAATGACCAGCTTCATTTCTATCACCAAGAGTACATTTTCCAACTCCTGTTCCTTCCTCCTCTAGGAGCATTAGTGAAGTAGTAGTAATGCCTCAGGATGTTTCTACCCTTGTTAAAAATGACAGTATCAGAAATCCACAAGTCCATATCTACCCTGTCCTATAGCCTCATTAAGAGCCAGAATTGACTTGATGGCAGTGAGCTTAGTTCGGTTTGGTTCCTTCCTGTTTGTTCCCAACTATTGCCTTGTAATTGTCAATAATTATCAATACATCTTATCATAAGTTTGATCGATTTCTGACTGAATTTGTTGGTAGAATTCTTCCATTTATTCATCACTAGCTTTTATAATTGGTGCGTAAATTTAAATAACAGTTGATTGACGGTCTTGTAATTCATGTTGGGTTTTGCAATGTCATTTTTGACAATGATTAGAACAATGGAACATGACACTCCTCTTGATTATGTTAATCCATGTAAAATAAAGCATGTGATTTTCTCCCTCACTATGACCAATACCAATACTTCTCATTTCACTGAAGTCTAGGATAGCCACCTTTATGTGTGTTTCATTGTTAATGACTTCCAGTTTTTTTAGATTAGTAATTTGCACTTTCCAGCTTCTGGTCATTATTATTTATTTTGCCATTGCTTCTCTTTACCTTGAATCATTTCCCAGCAGCACAAGCAGATTCCAAAGACTCCTCTCCCACACATTCTAATGGACTCAAGTTATCATGGTCAACTCCACCATGATAGATCAGTTCTTTCTCTCAGTCTCATTTCCTCAATTTCCTCAAACCAAGAGGTCCATCCTCTGGCACTATCTTCACGATGTTCTGTTTCATTCTTTAGTTGTTTTTTTTTTTTTTTTTGGTATCTGACATGCTTGGAAGCTATGTATAAAATTTTCAGTGCTGCTTCTTCCACAAGCTGAACCCATCTTCCTTATCTTTTCTTAGTCTGAAATTCTACTGAAATCTGTTCACTTTGATTGTCTCTCCTTTATAGTACTGAAGGACTTTTTAATTCCTTCCCTCCTTTTTCTTAATAAAATCATAGGAAGCAAACCAAGGCTCTCTCCAAAGGGGTTTCATATTAGAGATTCTGTCTGTATTATTTTTTCCTCCTGCAGATAGGAGGTATCTAGAAGTAGGTACCCAGACCTTAGGTAATTTCTCAAGAATAATTTCATTTATGTCTCAAGAGAAAGGGGAAATACACATAGACTATAAGGAGATCTTTAAGACAAACTGTAATAATTTTTATTTTCTGTCAATTAAAATACACTATATTCCAAGAGTGTTATATATTGAAAATAAAGACAAAACTAAAAACTGCCTATAAAAGAAATCATTGTTTAAATAGTGGCCACTTCTTATTATAGTTACAGGAGGGGGGCACAGAATGTGGGTGAAACTTACACGTTTGAATAGTATAGCTGATTGTACTAAGTTGTCCACAGGAGAAAGGTTGAATGGACAATATAGTTTTGCAACAGCAGTGGCAGTACACACACACACACACACATTAGGTGACATCATGTATGGTCAACATGTAGTGACCCTATGTGCAGCAAAATGAAACACTGCCCATTCTTGCACTACCTCCACAATCATTTCTATGCTTTAGTTCATTGCTGCATCCTCCATGTCAACCCATCTTCTTGATGGTATTCCTATTTTTTTTGGCTGAGCCTCTACTTTACCAAGCATTATTTCCTTTTCTGATCTTTACTGATAACATATCCAAAGTATGTGAGATGAGATTTTGCATCTTACCTCTTAAGTAGCATCCTGGGCATACTTTGTCTGAGACAGATGTGTATATTCTTTTGGCAGTCCATGGTTCTTTTAATATTCTTCATAGCACCATAATACAAATACATCAATTCTTCTCCAGTCATTCAATAGATGATCCAGATCCAGCTAGTTCTTTAACATAATCATCCCCTCGATGAACTAGTTTTCTTAGACTTAGAGCCGTCATGCCATGGGGTGAACTCAATTGCCATAATGTAGTTTATAAAGTTTATCGTCCATAACTTAGTCTGCTGAGTGCTATCTGGGGGCTTAAACACTTGAAAGCAAGTACAACTATATGGAACTAAGGAGAATGAATAAAATGCAGAATTAAAGAAAAAGTAGATTAGAGGACTAATGGTCTTCATGAATCACTGTCTCCTCCATCATTAGCCTAGAAGAGGTAAATCCTACTTAACCAGAACTACACATGGAACTGGGTAAATCTGTTGCATAAGACCTCCTGAAAGTGTTGAAAAGCAAGATGTTACTCTCAGGACTAAGGTGTACCAGATTCAAGTCATGCAATTTTCAACTACCTCACATGCATGTGAAAGATGGGCACTGTGTAAAGAAAACTGAAGAGAATCAATATATTTGAACGATGGTTCTGGCAAAGAACATTGAAAGTACCGTGGACTGGCAAAGGAGCAAACAGCTCTTTTTTAGAAGAAGCACAGCCAGAATGTTCCTTAGCGGTACAGATGGAACAGATTCCATCTTTGGGGTGTTTCATCAGGAGAGACCACCCCTGGGGAAGGACAACATGCTTGGTCAAGTGTGGGGGCAGCAAAAAGAGGAAGGTCTGTGAGGAGAGGGGTTGATACAGCTGTGGCACTAATAGAGTCAAACATAAGAACAATTGTGAGATTGACGCAGAACCTCGCAGTGTGTGGGTCTGTTTTGCACAGGGCCTTAACGAGACGGAAATGACTCACTGGCACCTAACAATAGCCAAAAGTATGAAAATTAACCAGGGTTCATTAACTAGATAAATCCTAAAAGAAAGGGGAGCAAAACTTCAAATTATTAAGGGTTTATGGGGGAGGGAGAGTGGGGAGAGAAGGGAAATAGGGGAGCTGCTACTGGGGGCCTAAGTGGAGGGAGGATGTTTCGGGAGTGATGATGGCAACAAGTGTGAAAATGTGGTCTGCATACAATGGATGTATATAGTGATCGTGATGGGAGTTGTGTGAGCTCCCAATAAAATGATTTATTAAAAAAACACTCCAAATTCTCAAAGACTATAGACTTATTATGCACATTGAGGCTATAAGAATCCCCCAGACTGTTGCTTTAAGATATTCTTCAAGTCTTGAGTAGAAACTATCCCCTGAAATAATAGCTAACTAAAAAAGCAGATTAGTTTAAAAAATAAAGAATCTCATCCTTGAGAAATAAACTCTATAGAAGATTATTCATAAAAGGTCAATGGACTCTAGGACATAGATGAAAAGTTTGTATGGCAGGGAGACTAAATTAATGGCAGTGTAATAGCTAAAATAGACAATGAGAATGATGACATAAGTTGAAGAATATAGCCAAGGTATATGCAAAAAATGTTGAATGAGAGTTTTTTTCTGCTCAATAACTACTTTCACCAACACCCCCCCAAAAAAACTCCACACAATCCAATAAAATATTTATTTAAAACTGGAAAATGTAGCATCAATAGATAATGCTGACAAACCACAGCTCAGGGTCAACTATAGACCATGCCCGGTTTTTGTGTGATCCTTGAACTACCACCACACCTTAAAGTATACACACACACACACACACGAGGAATATGCTATAGAAACCTTGTATGGCCTTCAACATCTAAAATATTTACTATTCTGTCTTTTACAGAAAAAACTATTCTGATCTTCCCTACTATTTTCTTTCCTCAAACCATATTACTAGGACATAATCCAGTCATCATACCATTCAATAGTTCAAAATTTCTGATGCAAAATAACTACTGTCATTTTGGTGTTTCTCCAATTTCTATTGCGCAATTAAAGTGAGTGTTGGGACACATTGTACAGTGTACAGGATGAAAAAATAATTTGTAAATTACTAAGGGTTCAAGGGGAAGGGGGGGAGGAAGGGTAATATAGGGAGCAGATAATGGGGGCCTGGAGGGAGGGAGAATGTTTTGAGAGTGATGATGGCAATGGGTGTGTAAAAGTGGCCTGAATACAACTGATGTTGTTGGGG
>PVJH01038258.1:0-17296 GCA_004026705.1 Nesogale talazaci | reverse complement strand
AAAAAATCAGAAAGTAGCAAGTGTTTGAGGCCTGTGGAGAGATAGGAGCTCTTGTCCACTGCTGGTGGACTTGTAGGCATGTACAGCCATTATAGAAATTGATTTGGCATTTTCTAAAGCAGATGGAAATTGAGCTACCATCGACCCTGCAAATCCCCTACTGGACATATACCCAGAAGAGACAAGAAAGAAAACCACAGCCAGATATCTGGGCTTCAATGTCAATTGCAGCGCAGTTCACAATTGCAAGGAGTTGGAAAGAACCCAAATTTACATCAGCAGACAAATGGATTAAAAAACTGTGGTACAGACATAGAATGGAGTATTATGCATTCCCTAAGGCAGTAATGAATGCGTGAAGGAAAATTCCACATGGGAAGAACTGGGGGAAATTATGCTAAGCGTAGTAAACCAAGCACCAAAGGACAAGTGCAACATGATTTAGCTGAGGTAAGCTCAAAAATGCAAAAGGGGCACAGAGAAAGAGGCTGCCATATACATCCATTCCTGGGGTGGGGCCAAGGCAAGATGGCGGGGCCAGATACGCATATGGTAGCCAACTGAAAAGAAAGGGGTAAAGAGCAGAGCAGGAAACGAATCCACCCAAGAAGAGGGTGCTGTTTATATCTCCCCAGCAAAACAGGGACCGGATTTCAACCCGGTGTTCCAAGATGTCAGTGTAACATACTGGCATGAAGCAGGGAACCAGTAGGTCTGAGGAGCTGGCCCCAATCCCAACTACATGGACAGCCCCGCCTTCCCTGGAAGAATTTGCTTCAGAGGATAGCACTGAAGCTACAGCTCATGGAGAGGGACATGTCTGATCAGAGCACAAAGGAGCAAATGAAGGGGGATGGAAAAAAAGTGAAGCACATCCTGGCGCCCCCAGACCTGAGAGCAATATTTCTGTTCAGAGCAGCCAATACACAGAGAGGATCATAGGGCCAGCCCCACCCCAAGACACAACATCCCTTACTGACCCATAGCACGACAGGGGACAACAATGGAGGCCCACTGTGGGAATTTGCCTGATTTGACCTCACACACTGACGCGAAACACTAAGGGCATGCAACACAACAGTAAGGGGAGCAAAGCAGTGAAATCCCCAGGAAACACCAAAAACAGATTGTGGGGCCAGGGCGTGACACCCAGTCAGACTCAACTTGGAAAACACACGCAAAAATCAACAAATAGGCCATGAACTCTTTATAAACTTTTCTTCTTTGGTCTTTGGCTATGTTGTTGTTGGAATTACTATTTTATTTTCTATTGTTGCTTTGTTTTGTTCAATCTTGTGTTTGTGCATATTTACATAAAGTGACCTGATTTTAAGCAGGATGTCATTGATAGGGTCTGGGGGGTGTCTTGATTAAAAATTTGGCCTATATGGAGCAACAAAAGTGTTCATACAATGCAAAAATAGTATTGTAATATATTTATTTTAATTTTAAAACACCGTGGGATTTTGTTAAATTATTAAAAAGCGGGATGTCTGGTCACTATGTTATTATCTCTACATGTCTATCTAGATGAGATAGTCAGGATAAACAAACTATAGGAGAAAACAATGGAATGACAGTTCCAGGGGGACATGTGAGAGGAGGAGATGAAGGAAAGGAAGTGGGTGTTAACAAACACAGGGACAAAGTGATCCAAAACAGCAAGTGATCCAAAATTGGTGGTGAGGATAGTATAGGAGAACTGGTAGGGCTTTATCATGGGCAGTGTCTTGAGCTGAATTACTGAAACTCAAATGAAGGCTGGGCATGATAGTGGGACAAGAGGAAAGTAACAAGGAATAGAGGAAAGAACTAAGAGGCAAAGGACATTTATAGTTATCTAAATACAGGCATGTACATATGTAAATAAATTTATATTTGATGATGGGGTAATAGATCTATGTACACATATTTAGAGATTTAGTATTAAGGAAGCAGATGCACATTGGGACTCTACTTAAGTAGTCTCTCTACACAAGAACACTTTTTTTTTCTAATAATATGGCATTCTGAGTTGCTCATCTTTCTGAGACTACCGCTGAAGACAAATAAGAAAATGTAGTGAAGAAAGCTGATAGTGCTTGGCTATCAAAATGTATAGCATCTTAAAGACTTGTAGATAAACAAGTGGTCATCTAAGTGAGAATCAACAAAACCCATATGCAAGTAGCACACCAACCTGTGTGATCATGTGGTATAGAAATGATCAGATATCAGGATCAAAAAGCCAGAACAAAAAAAATCATGTCAATGTGAATTGTCCAGGGAGTGTTGAGTGGAAGCCCAAAATCAATATGTAGTCAATTGGACATTCCCTTACAGAAGGGTCTTGGGAAGAAGATGGGTCAGTCAGGGAGCAAGATAGTACCAATGAAATACACAGCTTTTCTTTGGTTCTTTAATGCTTCATTATCTCCACTATCATGATCCTAATAGTACCTTAAAATCTGGCTAGACCAGGACATGTACATGGATACAGATAAGAGCTGGAAATACAGGAAATGCAGGACAGATGAAGTCCTTGAGACCAATATTGAGAGTAACCATGCTAGGAGGGGAAAGGTAAGGTGGAGGGAAAGAAGGGGTACTGATCAGAATGACCAAGCTATAACCCTCCCAAGGATGGACAACCGACAGGTAAGGGGGTAAAGGAGAACTTTAGATCATGCAAGACATGAAAAAAATCATAATAATTTATATATCATCAAGGGTTCATGGGGCAGGGGGGACAGGGAGGGGGAAAATGAAGAGCTGATACCAAGGGCTCAAGAAAATGTTTTGAAAATGATGATGGCAACAGATGTACAAATGTGCTTGAGACAATGGATATATGTATGGATTGTGATAAGAGTTGCATGAGCCCCCAATACAATGATTTATATAAAAAATACACACAATATTTTCTTTTCTTAGCTTTTTTTCTCTACACGATCCACATTCATTATATGGTTTGCTAATGTAAATAATATATAATAATAGCTTTAATAATACAAAAGAGGATACGTGGCATTGTTCGGTCAATAGTTCATTAAAGTTTCCTAGGATTTGCCATTCTGTGTGATACTTTTTTCCCATACCGGTTGCTATTACAAGGGATCAGTGTTCACATCAATCACAGTTGAATATAAAAGGATCGATCAGCATTCAGATTAAGTTCCCATTTTACACACACACACACACACTCACACACACAGACATATATATCAGTAGTTGATGATTTTACAGTACATGATTTTACATTTGTCCATTAATTATAATTCATGAAGTGTTGTTTTAACTGCAATACTGCTGCTTTCAACACAGGAGTAGTTTTCTACACAGCAGACACAGTAACTGTTCTCTATATATGTGTGACTGGTCTGCATAAGTACATTATGGTGCCAATCCTGTTACATACACATGTATTTGTATGGAGTGTATGTGATGGGATTGGCGTGATGATGTTATCATGCTGGGTTCTTATATGTGGGCCTATCTGCATGTGGACAGACCCGGTTCCTGGTTCTTGGTTCTGAACACCATCAGAAATATGTGTTTTTTGATGGTCTTAGGAGACACCTGTGAAAGTGTCATTCAACCCTCAAAGGAATTGTGACTCACAGGCTATGAAACTCTGCTCTAAGGAGTACTCTGGCCGTACTTTTGTTAAGACAGATTTCTTTGTCCTTTTATTAGTCCATGGTACTTTCTGTATTCTCCAGCACCACAAATCATATGCATTTATTCTTCTTCAGTCTTTCTTATTCAATATTCAACTTGCAAATGCATATGAGGCTATGGGAAATATGATGGCATTATGATACTTGGTCAGTTGACTTCCCTCTTGACCCAACCTGAATTTTCTCTTCATTCTTGTGTTCATCATTACTAACTTTCCCCACCACAATCTTCCCTACCATAGCCCAAACAAATTATTAATGGAATAACTTTCTCTATAGATTTACCTACCTTGGATTTTATATAAAGAAAGACATACCAATCCTGACCCACAGGCAAAAATAACAAAACAGAGAAAAACCTGAGTAGAAAAGAACATAGAAAATAGTGAAGACCAGAAAAATTTAAAAATGGTGCAAAAGGGAGAATAAATGATAAGATGTCAAATTTTAACCTAAGTTTATTTGAATAAATGTACTTTCCAATGCATTCTCTGTGACTGCAAGGCTCTTCCAATCCATCATCCCTGGTCAGAGGGGATTCTCTAGAGCTGTAGTTCTCCACCTGGTTAATGTGGCAGTTCTTTAACACAGTTCCTCAAGTTGTGGTGACCCCTCAACCATAAGATTGTTTTCACTGCTATGTCATAACAGCAATTTTGCTATTGTTATGGATCAGGCCACCCCTCGTTGCAGGTTGAGAACTGCTGCACTAGATGTTGAATACATGTGGGGACTCTAAAAATGGATGTTAGGGTTTCACTATTATCAATAGTCTTCTGCAAACTGGGTGCTCAGTATTTAAATTCTAATTTAGTTCTTTTACTGATCTTGAATTTTTTAATTTACAAGTGGATCATGCAAGGTTGTGTTCTTTTATGTGGGCTTAACTGACACCTCAGTTAGACAGCTGCTTATTTAAAATATCTTTTAAGACCCCACCATCGTTTGCTATAGGACACATATATTCAGTGATCTCTTCATGAGGTCAAGTATCCAGTAGGGTCATATCATAAAAACTAATTGTTCTTAGATTGGGCTACAATTAATGAAGAGCTCAAATCTCTCTCTCTCTCTCTCTCTATATATATATATATATATATATATACATACATACATATATATGATCATTTTTTTGTTGCTACCTGTCACCGAGTTGATTCTGACATATAGTGACTTTACATAAAATAGAAAAAAATTCATCTTTTCTTATGCCATCCTCACAATTACTCATTTGTTTGATCCCATTGTTGTAGCTACTATGTCGATCTAACTTGTGGGAGGTCTTCCTATTTTTTACTGTCCTTCCATTTTACCAAGCATGATGCCATTTTACAGGGCCTAGTCTCTCTTGATAACATGTCCAAAACATGTGATATAATGTCTCAGCATCTTTGCCTCTGAGAAGCATTCTAGCTGGACTTCTTCCCTGCCAGATTTGTTTGTTCTTTTGGCAGTCTAGGGTATTTTCAATATTCTTCATTTGCACCATAATTAAAATGTTTTAATTCTTCTTTAGTCTTCTCTTTTCATGTTCAATTTGCACAGGAATATGAGGTGGTTGAAAATATCATGGTCTGAAAGACTGGGTTGTTAAGAGAGACAAAACCAGTAACATTCATCTATGTAAAAGAAGCAATTTTGTATCAAGAAGGCATCCCAAGCCAGTCCAAGAGTGTGATGGTAGCCAGAGCCCTTCTCAGATTTATGTACCAGTAGGCTGATGACACAGAAAAGTGAAAGAGGATGCGTGAAGGTTAAAGATCTGTAAGTGCAGAGTCTTATGATTCAAAAGACCATAGAAACATGGCAGAGGGCTGACACCTCTCTAGGTTTGTGACCCACATGATTGACAGGGTATACTCAGCCTCTATACTTTTACACAGGTTCAAGTTGACATAAAATCTAACTGCCACACATGACTTGGTTCAGGTGTGTCTTAGTCCACAAAACAACATCCTTGCTTTTCAATACTTTAAAGAGGTATAATGTAACACATCTACCCAATGAAATACATTGTTTGTCCTCTTGATACTGCTTCTATGAGTACTAAGTGTGGATCTAAACAAGATTAAATTGTTGAAAAATTCAGTATTATTTCTACTTATTATGATGTCACCTATTGGTCCAGTTGTGAGAATATTGTATCTTTATCTTAAGCTATAATCTATATTGAAGGCTGTAATTCTTGATCTTCATAAGCAAGTGTTTAATTAATGGGAACCCTTAAAACAATAGATTTGGATTAAGATCCAATGACTAATGAGAAGCTGATGTCAAGGGCTCAGGTTGAAAAGTGGATGGTTTGTGAATGATGATGCAGTAGGCATGTGAAGGTGCTTGGCACAATATATGTGTATATGGATTGTGGAAAGTGATGTATGAGCCCCCAATAAAATGATTTAAAAAAATCCAATGACTAGTTCTTTGCTTTCAAGTTCCATCACTTGTCCATCCCAGGAACTGTCACCATACAAATGGTGGATTCATTTGGCCAACTTTGGATTCATATTACTTCTTCAACTGCTAGTCTGTTCCCCTACTATTTCGGCTTCTTTGTCCTGCTCTCTGTTCATTAGTTTTTGTGAATCAGGAGAAGCCCAGCTTAAATTGCACTGGACATACTTATTTATGCAACTATGTAAGTCATTCCTTGATATATATCTTTCTATAGAAAGGAAATACAAGCATCACTGGTCTTGCTTCTCTAGATAACCCAACCTAACATATTGTTACCAGTAGTGGAGTGGTTCCAGAGAAACAAAATCATACTGATGAGATTTCTAAGTTGTTTCACAGATCTAATTGCACCTGAAAGCACCAAGAACTTCATCTTTATAAGTAGAGAAAAATCTCTTACTTCTTTTAAACAGGCCTGAAGTGGCAAAGATAATAATATCCCAAAATAACACCATTGATAGAAGCATTGGTAAGATTGAGTTACCATTTTTTAAAAATATTTTCTACAGTTTTATGAGATTTGGTAATATAAGAAAGCTGGTTTGTTGATACTTCTTGAGGTTAAAAAAAAACTCTTAAAGAAGCAGATGAACTGAGAACTTTGGAAATCTGTCTTAAACACTATAATGAGCCCCCAGACTTTTACTTGGGCCATGAATGAAAGTCTCATCTCTTCAAATAACAGACCTGGTGGGCCTAGAGTTTTATCATATGAGAAGGTGAATTAAATGTCAGCTTAATTCTCAGACTAGAATGATTTCTGATATTAAAGTGAGAACACTGGTTGCAAAGAAATGGAATTCTGAAACTTGGAATGGGGACATATGTGCCTAACATCCAGAATAAGATGGAGACATTGAGCCTGGAGATTTCATTTTGCCCCTCTAGTCAATAGTACCACCCCTTCCACCTAAAGAGATTAATGTATTCTCAGTAGAACTATTATCCTCCCCTCACATACTAGATATTAGTCCAAGTATGCATGCTGATATGGTGCCTAATGCATTGCCTGAGGCAGATGCCTGATAAGAAATTTCCTTAGGTTCCAAGGAACCACCCTTCTCACTCATTATTGCCTCTAGATAGACTTATAGTTAGACTTAAGTCACAAGTCCCCATAAATGAAGCCCAGATTGGGATGCAGGAAGAAGTGCATTGCAATTCTAAAAGAGCTGCTATTTTTCCAATACTTAGAGAGGATCTAATAGTTCATTTGGTTGGCTTGCTGAAGCATGAGTTGAAAAATGGACCATACCAAGTCAGATGGAAATACTGGACCTACCTTGATATGTAGTAGAAGAATGCATCCAATACCTTAGGGAAGTTGATATGTGTGATAGGTAGGTTTATTAAGCCAATCTGGCCAATAAAACATGTGGGATTAATAGGATTACAGTTTCATTGGAGGCTAAATAGATAAATGGCTTGACCATCCCACCTCTCTTTCTCTCTCTGGCAATTGGACCAGCATGTGGCTGCCTTAGCTAGTTCTCTGCCTCAACTTGTGAGCTATGCTACCTGTGGGACTAGCTCTACTATTTTGTTAAAAGCCCTGCTGATAGGGCTGAGCCTCGGTGGCGTAAGTGGTTGAGTGCATAACTGCAGCCCACAGGCTTGGCGGTTCAAATCCAGCGGCGCCTGGGTAGCACCCATGACCACCAGAGGCAGTGAGGGCCCCCCTCTCCACAAAAGCCCCCCCAAAAAGCCCTGCTGATAGAGGGGTACTGGGGCAATGTAAGCTAACATTTCACAGTGTAAGCTAACAGATTCACAGCACCTGAATTATCCACCTGTACAGAATCAATGCTTTTGTAGCTAGGCACTATTTATACAAACAGTGGGGGGGTTAACTGTTAGGGAAAATTTATAATAATAATCATTGAGAAAGTTAGTCACAGATTTGTCAAAATAATCCATATCTTAATACAGCATATAGGGCATTGATGCCGAAAGGCCATGTTTGCCCATCTACCAACAGTTCAACAATCTTGGTACAACTTATATTTAGCTTCTTCAGACACCATGTATTTTCCGACTTAAGTCCTTGGTTTACAAATGTGTTTGAGGTAGAGTCCAGTTCATCCAGTAGAATTTCCACATCAAAGCTCATTGATGCAGCTTCTGGAGCATGTTGTGCACCTTGGAGATCCAAGATTTAATGTTCCAGAATTCCATGACATCTCTAAGGATTCATCCAGAAAAATATCAGATCAGTTTAAAGATAGTCTAATTCTAATCACCAGAATAAAGATTCAACTCCTCAATCAATTCTCACGTTTAAGCCAGTTTACAGACTCCCAACTCCTTGAATGGAGGGCATGTTCAGTCCCTTTGAGGATGGACCCCACTAGACTATAAGAGGTTTATACTATTAGTCTTTTTCCTTAGTCTTCCCGAAAGGGATGTGTGGCCTTTTCTAAGGGAGACTGTTCATTGGGGAAAAGGAAATAATCTGACCTTTCAGGGATTACATGACATTGATTCTGAATTGACATTCTTAACTCCAGGCACTAAAAACATTTTGAAGGTCCACCCTCAGAGAAGGAGTATATGTAAATCAAGTTATTAATTAAATTTTCCTTCAGATTCACCTCACAATGGGTCCATTTAGTTTCTGAGCCATCCTGTAGAAATTTCCCCAGTTTCAGAATGTACTGTTGGAATAGACATTCTTCGCAAACCTCAAATTGTATCCCCGAAGAGCGTGATGAAAACTTTTACAAGAAAAGGCAAAGGGAAACCATTATAACTGTATCTGCCTAGGAAAATAGTAAACCAAAAGCAATGCCACATGCCCGGAGGGATTGCAGAGATTAGTGCCACTATTAAAGGCTTGAAGGATTTGGGGTGGCGATTGCTGCCCCATCTCTATTCAACTCACTCATTTGGTTTGTGCAAAAGTCAGAAGGATCTTAATGAATAACAATGATTATTATAAACTTAACTAGGTGGTGTTTCTCATTGCAGATCCTGTTCCAGATATGGTTTTGTTGCTTGGGCAAAGTAATACCTCTCCTGATACCCGGTATTCAGCAATTGATGTAGCCAATTGTCAATTCTGGTTTCAAAGGATCACCAGAATCAGCTTTCCTTCAACTAGCAAGGGCAAAAATATATTTTTACAATTTCTCTTTCAGGGTTAAGACTTAGGGTTATGTCCATTCTTTGGGTCTATGCTATAATTTAATTCATAGGGAACTTGATCAACTTTCCCTACCAGTAAATGTCACATTGGTCCATTACATTGATAATGTTATGATGATTGGACCTAGTAAGAAAGAAATAGCAATGACTTTAGATTTATTGATAAAATATCTGTGTGCTAAGATCTCAGAAATTAAGGTGAAAAAATTCAGACTCTATAAAATTCTGAAAAAAGAAAATCTAGTAATAAAGAAAAGGAAAATGAGAGTGTTTCTTCAATTGGTAAAGAGATTTAATCCTTCTTTTCCAGAATCAGGAACCTTTGATATGGAGTTCTGGGATGAGGTAGCATTTAACTTATGGAAGGGCACATAGCCAAGGACATAGCATCCCCACGCAGGCATGGGACTTGTGGGTGCAGATCAAAGCAGTGCTAGAGGTGCTGAAGGAGGAAGAGAAAGGGGATTATTGGTCTAGTGAGTAGACTGTGAACTATCCAAATCTAGAAAAGCAAGCAAAAGCCTCTGTGAATGAATATAAATTAATGAAACTTTAGAAAGAACTGAAAAAGCTGGGATTGAGTTGTTATCTAAGGCCACTGATTCTAAGCGAGACCTCAAGCCTATATGTCCTCAGGGCACTGCAGGGTCCAAAGGTTTAAAGGTGATAAAGCAAATTCCAAGGTCCAAATAGAGGTAGGTAAGCAATCACAAGAAGTTACCTTGCTTTCAAAGGTAGAGAAAGCAAAGTATAGTAGCTTAATCAGGATGGGTATCTGGAAAATAAAATAATTAATTTGGACAAAACTAAGCCTAAATCTGAAGGGGAAATATTAAAAGCGCCTCCCC
This sequence comes from Nesogale talazaci, assembly GCA_004026705.1. Lineage (NCBI taxonomy): Eukaryota > Metazoa > Chordata > Mammalia > Afrosoricida > Tenrecidae > Nesogale > Nesogale talazaci. The sequence goes on along the minus strand of PVJH01038258.1, from coordinate 7,188 downwards.
AGTTGGAGTTTAGTGAAAATACCAGAAATTGTAAAGCAATTAAACAAGTCAGTGCTGGAGGAGGAGAGGAAGTTAGCTTCATAGATATGCAAACTAAGGTAATTAACACTATAAAAGATGACTTTCTGGAAGTGGAGTTTCAGGATTTGCAGTTAGGGAGAGTCAACTTGGAAAATCAAAGTGAAAAAACAAAGAATGGGAAAGCAGCTTTACTCTCCTGGGTGGAAAGAAGCAGAGCTCAGGAAGGAGATTTAGAATTCAGAATGTCTTGTCCCATCAGAGTTCGTAAAAGCCATCCTTATGGGAAACACTCAAAAGGAATTCACAGTAATTTTCCCATCCATCTGCTAAAACATCTCAAGTCAGTAACTAGGGCCCTGATGCCCATTATGTGATTAGCAGGATAAGGTCTTTGGCTGAGTCTGAGCGTTGGACCCCTGCTGACTGGAGAGCCATGGCAGAAATGTGTCTCTATCCTAAGAAGTATTTGCAATATCTACTACTGTGGAAGGAGTCAGTTTATTCACAGGCTCGTAGGAATGCTGAGGATGGAATAGATATAGAAATTCTTCAATTGCTAGGAGATGAGAATTATGTCACAGTTGAGTCTCAGCTTCAGCTTTCAGAACACACTATAGGTCTGTGTAAAAAATGTTCATGCAGTAAAAGGAATAGTGCATAAGCTCTATTATGATTTTTCTAATGAAATTTTTAAAGATGCTTTGCGTTCTTGTAGGGAATAAGGCACGTTGTTAGATTATGTCAGAACATGCCGGAAAGTAGAAACAAATGATTATGAGGCCAAATCTAAATGCCCTGGCAGAGTACTCCAGCTTTGGTTGTGGAAAGACAGGTCATCTTCAAAGGGAGTATAAAGCAAGCAGGCCATTCAAGTTGGCCTCAGATAGGAGTTTGAGACCTAAGCCAGAGCACTGACCTGGGCCACCAGGTTTACGTTCGAAAGAAAATAAATGTTTCTTCAGCTTTAGGAAGAAAACTCATTTGGGCAAGTTTATGTCGCTCAAAAGGATTGCCACTAGTCAAGGTCTCCTGGTAGAAAAATAGTGAGAAAAGCTTGGTCCAAGCCCTGCCCAGCGGAGTTCAGAAGGCAAGGTGTGTGCCTTGGGGAGCAAGGAGAATCTTAGAGCGAAATGGCAGGTAGGATGCAGCCTCCCAGCAGGAGATCAGGCCTGACCAAGCTTGCAAAGACCCAGTCTCTGTCCTTGCTGCAGCGAGCTTAACTGAGCTAGGAAAGGCTCAGGAGCGCCAACAGCAGCCTGTTGATTTTAAAGGTCAGGAATTTATTGAAAGAGTAATTCAGTTCTTATCAGGGAGATTTAGCCAAGGTACTCAAGGAAATTGAGGAATTCAAATTGATATTGATCAGAGTTATGAGGAAAAGTGCGAAGCTGTAACTAAATCAGATATTATTAAGAGTGGTACCTGGGGTCTGCTACCTAAGAAAACAATGGAATGTTTATTAGGAAGGTCTAATCTTAATTCTAAAAGTTTTCAGATGGTTAATGGAATGTTAATCAGGATTATGAGGAAATTGAAGCAGTGATAAAGTCTGATATATCATGATTTATAAGGGAATATTGCTTAAGCCAATTTTTGTTGCCTTGTATAAATGTTTTTACTAGAATAAATGTTTTTACTTATCAGAAAACATTACTTGAGTTTGACCACTGTGTCTTAAACCAAAGTGTCTTTAAGAGTGTGGCAGTGGGGAAACAACAGAGTCCCCACATGGATTTAGAAATTGAGGGGGATGAATTTGAAGTCATCTCAGAGTATTCAGGAGGGACTAGAAACCCCCTGCTGACTTCTGCTAATTCCAGCATGGAGGGAATGAGAGAAGCTGTCTATTGCAGATTATGGCAAAATAGTAAAATCCCACAATATGGAGAATCTGATGGGTGACATGGCTAATTAAACCTGTAACTTTGGTAAAATTAGAGAAAAAAATGTCTGTTTGGTAAGTTACTTCTACAGATAAATAAGACTGTTAAGAATTTGCGCAGATTTTCAGATCATCCAGAGTTTGGTAAAAAGCAATTGGTTAGCTTTCCCACTTCTCTGAGAGCTGACAGTCAAAATCGATATAACAATGACCTGACAAGCTTCACTGATCTGAAATAAAAAAAATTCCTTGATATTGGTTATAATGTCTTAAAATCTTTGTTATTATTAAAGAAGGGGGAGAAGAGAAATATTATGTGTCACAAATTGCTTTTGATTATTCTATACAAAAAAATTTTCTCCTTATTAAAAACGTAACAAAATTAGGGAAGGTAAATACACATTCACTCCTACAGAGAAAGCTGATCCTGAAAACTCTGAAGAAGATTGGAATCGTGTTTGGGATCCAGGTCCAATAATCACTTGGAGAAAGGCACATATATTTATATTCTTGCTGATGAACTCTCCTTAGAAGAATGCAACCACGTTTGGAGAAGGAAGAACACAGGAGAAACAGAGACAACCCTTAATCATAATTCCATTTCCAGGTTGCTGACACCCCAAGGGAGGAGCTCTCTATTTATGTTTTCACAGGTAAAGGAGATAGTGGAGTTCTTTCCGCCAGCAAGTCCCAAAAGAGAGGAGAGAAGCTGACTCTGTAATTCAATCCTGTCACGAAGAAATCCAGAACATCAAAGATCTCATGAAATCCAGAGAAATGTGATAGCTGCCTGCTGACTTGTTGCTTCCATTTATGATGTCTAAGTGACATCCTGGAACTTCGATCATAAATGAACATTTAATACAAAAGTGACTGAACTATTTCTACAAACTATTCTTTTGCTAAAAGATCAAGATTTTGGACTTATTATTTAATGCTAAAATGTGATTGGAATGTAATTGATTTCTTTGTAACCCTGTACCTGTATGGTGTGACAAAGCTTAATTTGCTTAGGGAACATTTGCTAAGGTCTAAGGGAACCATTTCATTAGATATTGGTCATATTGCATGACTGGGATTTGATTAGAAAATATTTGAAAGGGATTAAGGAAAACATTTCAGTAGATGTTAGTTAGCTAGGAAATAAGTATTTATTTTACACATTCAAAGACAAGCTTGAGGCTTCTAGCAATAACATCATGAAACTATTGGTGGATGGCATGGATGGTTTGGAACTCGTGAGTGTAGACTCGAAGTATTTCTCATAGCCTGAGTTCTAGCCTTACAGTGCTGCTCATTATCTAAGTCTTTGTCCTGGTTATAACTTGTCACTTCCATAGGAAGCTAAGAAATATGAAGAGAGACCACGTTGCCTCTATAACATTTAAATCTTAAACATAATTTATTACGGGGGGAAAGGCAGGAAATTAACACTGAGGGAAATAAACGTGGGGCGTCTTCCCTGACTACGAAGGGAATGTAGGAGACCAGCCCTCTTGGCAGGAAGACCACCGCTCTGATAGTTGGAGATGGATGTTTTCCTATATTTTCCATGTTTCCCCCCCTCTTGGTGCTCTGCCTATAAGCAAGCAAATAATTGACTCTTAGCTCCCTCTAGAAGCAGATGTTCATCACTGCCTCTATCCTTTCTTCCCGCTGCGGAATCCAATCCCTCTCATCTTTTTCTCCAATAGCAAATGGGCACGAAAGGATTTTGCAACCCATGGCTAGATTCCAAAATGTTTATCATAAGCCTGAAGTTTTGGCTTTATTAATTGGTTATTGAATTTGCGTTGACAGCTTTAAATGTATAGAAGATAATCACTTTGCTTCTACAAATATTTTATATTTAAAGGGAGGTATTGTGAGATGAAGACAGAACTTTTCCACAATTATATACTCATACACACACACATATATTTATTTTACTCCAAAATATTAAGCAAACTATTTACCAGCATTTGGTCAGAAGTCAAGTTAGATATTCTCCCTGAAGCTCCCAGTTATCTGAGACCTTTTGTGTGTCTCACAATAGAGCTGACTCCCCTGCTGTTAGGATGATGGTTCCATTGAAGCCTGTGGGAGGAATTCACCTGCTGTTGTTAATGATCTCTACTGTAGCCTGTTTAGCCACATCTAGGAGCCTGGGGTCTGATCTTGTCAGAGAGGACCTTGATACCTCCACTTCCTATAACGTCTGCATGTGGCACAACCCCTTCCTGTGACCTATGTAACTAGGGGCCTTGCAAGGCTCTAAAGGGTATATAAGGGTTAGGTATGATAAAGAAGCTCCTCTCTCTTGAGCCCCCTGAGTGTTGGACACTCTGGTCTCCTCTCCCTCATGTAATCCCTTCCCCCACTCATTGTCTCCACGTGGGTCACCAGACTGGGCTGAGGTGAGCATGCTACCATGATGTAAAATATGTCTGACTCTCATTTCTCTCTGTCTCATGCTCTTCATAACTTTGCTATAATAAATAATAATTATCGCTGTACAACTGTGCCTATCGAATTCATGAGATATATATATATATATATATATATATATATATATATATATATCAGAGGCTAGCCTTCCTCAGATAAATTACTAGTTCTCAATTTTTTATTTAGTTAAGATATTTAACTATCTTATTTAGGGGAGTCTAGGCAGGATTCTTGTTGGTATTCTGTAAACTTCATTTTAAATTTTTTATGATAGAAGGTATGGAATGTTTTCATTTTGTTTTGTATTGTCCTACTATTTAACTTCTTGTGGGTACTTATGTCATGTCCCCTCCCCCGGCCCCCCCCAAGAGCTTATTTGAGAACATTAGTAATGTCTTCAAAAATGACAGGCTCTCTGGTTTGCTGATAAAAGATTCTGTTTTACAAGTAACCTTGAGCTATGACCACAAAACACAATCACTTAGACAATCTATATAAAAAAGAAAGTATAGATCCCAATAAATCTGCAAATATTTAAAAATAAAGGTCAGTTTCATCACTAATGGTAAACTTGTAGGAAAAAGACCAACATCACAAGGGAGTACTACTTGATAATCCAAAGAAACCTTACAAGAACAAATTTAAAACACTAAACACAACAAAAACACTTCTAATTAGGAGGCAGCTAGTTAATAAGTAAAGTTAGTAAACCATGAAAGTATAAGTACTTTGAGACCACTACTATAAGGGTAAAAACCAAGACAAAGATTTACAGACCTAAGGGAACTGACTTTGAAGGTTGTCAAGTGAGGCTTGGAGTTGGGGACAGGGGTAGAGGTGGGGTGGAGTGGGTAAGGGAGGGAAGGTGAAGCAAGAGACTAGAGGGTGTACAGATGCTGATTCTAGGAAACTGAAAGCCCACAAGAGGGAGAAGAGAAATTAAGGCACAACACTGGAGTTCTTGATAAATGGTTTGAACTGGTGAACGGGGATGTGATGGCCTGAAATGCTACTGTCTTCCTTCACCTAATTCATAACATCAACAACAACAAAAGAAAAAGAATAAATTCCTGGTTTGAATTTTTAAAAAGTTAGTTCTTTCTCTTATCCAGGAAACCAGTTGCCAAGAAGTTGACTCCACCTCCTTGCAACTACGTGTGTGCTACAAAAGAGCTATGCTCCAAAGAACTTTCATGGGGTTATTATGAAGCTAGTCAACAGAGCTTTCTTCTGAGGGGAACCCAACTTACCATATAATACCAGCGCCATTCCGGGACTTTATCCTCCAAGACTGTCTAATTTAATCCTGTCAGTAAACCGAGCCGTCAAAATTAAAGCCTGCGTGTCTTGAAATTCCTTAAAATTACAATTTTAAAACTCTATAAGCAAAGGAAAATCACTCAGGTGGGGAAGGGACAATATCTACAACAGAGAGCACAAAGAACATATGACAATAAAACACTTCACCATCTGTATGCTTAATTGAACACACACAAATGTATATATATATATTCTGACCTCTTCATGTTCCCTCTATTTATAACACATGGGATGAGTACTACACATTCTATCCACACATCTGCCTGTTTCTGCTCCACTTAACCTGCAAACATCCATACATATTTTGCTAATGGTTGACATTATATACATTTCAGAATATTTTTTGGCTTGCAAGAGGTTCTAAAGCAACAGAAAACCTAGTGTCTGATGGATTTGCCATCGCTGTTACTTATGCTTCCCAGTAAGGAGTTCTGCTAGAATTGGCCACCAGTTTATTTAAGGTTCTTGAAAGATGAAAATAAACAAGAACTAGTCCTGAGAATTTTTTTGTAAAATTATGAAAACAGACTGCTATAAAACACATCCAGATGTCAAGCCAGGACCACGTCAATTGCAATAATAGCTTCAAGTAAAATCAACAAAGGTCAGCTCATCACACTGAGCAAAGAAATCTCCAGAACACCGAGTTCAAAGGAGCAGAGTAGGTGCTGTCACACCATCAACTTTGTATGTCTATAAAATATAATTGTTTAAATGATTTATGAATAAGAATCTTTGGATTCCTAAGGATAAGTGTTGATTTTTTTTTGAAAATTGTTCTTATCATAGCTTTGTAGAAAGTTTATAAAAACAACAAAAGAATATAATTTGATATTGAAACAAATACTATTATTTCACATTTCATTTTTATGATGATAAATACATATAACAAAACATTGCCTAATTAAATATTGGATGTACAATGCAGTGACAATAAAAAGCAAATTAAAAAAATTCTCTGGATTTGATTATTTTTTTATATCTGTAAAATGTAATTTTATAAATATCTATGAAAATATTTGCATTTATACATTAACTCGAGACACATGTTACATTAACTCAAGACACTCTGGATCATTTCATATGAAAACCTCTGAAATAGTTTGAATATTGATTAAATAGATGAAGGTAGACGTCTACCATGACATAAAATATAAATATTGATAAGGGAGGTAGATTTATTTGTGAGTTGCTATAAAACATTTCTAACATATATTAAGTAAGAAATAGCAAGTAACAGAAAAATAAATTCATCATTAGCTTGCCATGTTTTTATTAACTAGGCTTGATTGATCTATCTTTTCCTGGCTACCTATGCAGTGAAATCTAAAAAAGAAATCAGTGCTGGTGGGACTATTTTGAGAAGTATAGGAGTTAAAGGACAAAAGGCTTTTTTCTTTAAAAATATTGTTGGAAATTTTACTTTAAACATGCACTATTTTACCAAAAATGTTTAAGAAATTAGTTAAAAAGCAAGAGAGGAAAGAAAAAAATGAGGATCTATTAAAGTAGACAGTCAATTAATGAGACATTGAAGA
>PVJH01038256.1:0-17294 GCA_004026705.1 Nesogale talazaci | reverse complement strand
GGAAGTAACAATTTCCTGCGAGTATGGGAGGAGAGGGTATGGTGGGGGGAGGGGAAATGATAGCACTGATGACTGCATAACCTCGCTTGGTACACGGATATATTGGATGCTATAAGATATGGCAATAATAATAATGATATATATAATTGTTATACATAGGGGGTAAAGGGGAGCAGTAATCAAAGAGTTCAATAAAAAAATGTTTTGAAAATGATGAAGATAGCAATTGTATAATTATGCTTGATCTAATGGAACTATGATTATAATATCTGTAAGAGCTCCTAATAAAATAATTTAAAAAATAGTTTATGGCATAGGTTTCCAACTTTTTTGGCCTACTAACCTCCCTTTAAGATATCATTTTACTGGGGCTCATACAGCTCCTACCATCATCTGTCCGTCCATCCATCCATCCATCCATCCATCCATTGTGTCAAATACATTTGTACATTTGCTGCCATCATCCTTTTAAAAATATTTTCTTTCTACTTAAGTCCTTGGTATCAGCTTTTCATTTTCCCCCTCCCTCCCTCACACTTGATAATTTATGTTATTATTATTTTTTCCCTATTACCCCTTTTTTCAAAAAATAAAAAACTACTCAGTGCCCTCCTGGCAATTAACAATTTCTGTACCCCAGCCCATATTTTAGAATAAAGTGTAGGTTTCTGCTTTTGTGGACCTCCTGGAGCATTCCATTGCCCCACAGGGGGTGGTATTATGACCTTTGGGGGAAAAACTGCCATCTAGGAGACCATAAAAACTTCCCGAGACCTTGTAGATTGATTGTCTAATTCTGGAAAAGAAATGCAGATTCAAAGCACAGGGCAGAATCAACGAACCAATTTGAAATCCTGGTAGACACTCTGCCTCTCATGCAACACTTCTCCAAGCGACCAGCAGGAAAGCAGCTGTTCAGTATGAGTCAGACTGTTGACACACACAGTTTACACACAGTGAGCCATCCTTTCAATAAAGAGTGGGAACCCTCTAGAAATCCAAGTTCCCAAGTGCCAGGCAAGGTCCGTCTTACAAGCAACTGCTTTCTAAGGATGGCACTTTCTTGTACAGGTTATATGTAGTAATATTCACTTTCTGTTGAGATAAAAATATAAAACTTGTTGATAACTACTGCAGAAAAGTGGAGTTTATCTTTAGAACCAGTTCTTTAAAAGATAATTTGACAATAGATAAAGATTATTTTGCAAGGAGGTTGATTTTAACTTAGGCTCAGATGAACGAGATAGGCAAGAGAGGCATGAAACACCAAGGGATAAGGTATGTGAATAAAGCAGAGAAAAGGCGGTCAGAAGAGGGTGTGACTGTTTCCTGATAGGACAAGCCATGACATCTGTCTTTCAGCAACCGTGTTTTAGAGAAGGGCTGTAGGATATATATAGGTGGCTTAAAGAAGTCTGTTAGGTGACTCAGAAATTAAGATTTAAAAGGGTGAGGAAATGATTAAGAAGTGATGAGGCAAAAATAATATTGATAAAAGAACGCTTCAGTGGTAGCACTTAATGTTTCAAGTAGAGGACTAAAGACCCAAGGCAAGCCACCTGCAATGTATACATTCCATTAAGAGAAGATAAGGGTCAGGTAAAAACAGGCTATGTAAATAAAAATAATAAAAGATACATATGAAAAATATTACAGAAGCAGCTATCACTTGCCATAAAATATTTTACTATAAAATCTTGAATATATAATAAGTACATTCAGAGTGGGGAAGCACGTGCATATTCACGGATGCACACACACAACTAGAGCTATCTAAACTGGACCTGTAACAGTGAGAGAGCCTGAAGAAAATTGCATCTACCACCTTGAGAAACATAAACATGTCATCGTAAGTTCATATAGAAAAGGTATTCCAAAGGAAACTTTGATATCACTTTTAAAACTAAGTTTAGGTCTTACATCTTTCTTTGCCAGGTAGTTGTGCTATAAAAGAGACATAGAGGCAGAATGTCTCCACTAGCACCCCACTTTTGCTGACTCCTAAAGCCATCTCACAGGAGCACGGGCAGCACAGCAGTTACGCCCTCAACTGCTACCAGAACAGTGAGTGGTCGGAGCCCATGCACCACTCCACGGGAAAAGACGAGGCGCTCTGCTGGGGAAACTCCGTCTTACTGGGTGACCGTGAGCTGGAATCAACTGCCTGTTGATTCTATTCCTCATGTTTGTTGCGAGGTGCTAGGGGGTCAATGTTTGACATGCAGTGACCGCACGTGTCAGAGTGGAGCTCCTCTCTGGGTTGTCCAGGCTGTGAGCTTTGGAGCCAGTTTCCAGCTTTGACTCCAGCAGAGCTGTTGGGTGGCTTTGAATCACCCATTTTTTGGTCAGCAACTGAAAGGTTAATCACTGTGGCACAAGATTCAGCATATGTACAGTAAAAATCATAGCAACCTTCAAACCTTCTAAACTATAAATCCTTATTAAAAAACATAATAACCATCACTGTTAAATCCTTAAGTGATGTCGTAGTTAACTACCTTCAAGCTTGGTATCTGGAACCTGAGGTCAAGGTTCGATGGATTCTTACTAGCTACGTATGTTTGAACAAGTTATTTAGCCTCTACCTGATTCCCGGTCTTCTTTAGCCAAAAGGGTACCCTAATCAAACCCACAGTAGTGTCAGGACTAAATTTAAACATATATGGGTATAAAACACTACTGTATTGACTGGGACATAGTAAAACATACGAATACTAACATCTCTTTATCACTACATACTAAGATACATAAATGATACTGAACACTTTATCTCATTTAATCCTCATAGTACTATTATAAAAATGATTTTATCTTCATTTGTCAGAGAGATTTCTGAGCAGCAGGATTTGGGGTCCAGGATGACCAGCTAGCAAAGAAAGCGTTAGTCCACATCTGTCCAACACACTGCTTTTGCCATCTCCTGCCCTGTGAGTAATAAGCTGACCACTTAACTGAGGAACAACAGAACTCTAAACCATCACTCATTTCCACAGGGAATGAAACTGTTGACAGGAGAGTAAGCGCTTCACCTAGTTCAGGTTTCCTGAAGAGCATCCAGTGTTACCTCATGAAGAGGCAGCTTAAAAAAGAGGCTTCAAAATGTCCCAAGAAAGATTCCATCATATTCTAATTCATTTTTCCATGAACAATTTGAAGCTCCCTAACACAAAATAAAAAGGCCGCACGTCATTTCAATCCACTACATTTCATATCAAGAACGTTTATGTATGTTATTCTTTGAAGATACAATGATAAGACCGACCAGAAAAAATAATCCCTTGGAAATAATCCACTGCCATCACATGGTTCCTCCTCCTAACAACAGTCCAGGTCTAGGTAGCAATGCTCCACAGGCTCTCTGAGGCTAACTAACATCTTCGAGGCTGCAGTTCCCTTGATGATCAGCAGCAGGGGTGGTTTGATGGACTTGAACTTCTGATCTGTTGGTCAATGCTTAAATTCACTATTCCACCACGAAATGAAGCAGCTCTCCAATTGAAGCAAACCATGACTCCACGCTACAGATCACACTGGGTCATTACAAACACCCCAGAAACGTACACTGCAATGCTGCTAACTTGTACTCACCATTTGCAATTTCTTCTTATCCTTAATTGCATTACTGTGGGCCGCCTCAATTGCTGTGTGGTGCTTCCAAGCTAATTCTTCCAATGTCTTAGAGTGAGCCTCATTTAATTGGGACACCTCTTTTTCCAATCTATTTTGAAGGTTCTTTAGCTCTGTTTCATAATATTCTTGCTGAGTTTTCTTTGCTTCATTTACTTTCTAAAATTAAAACAAACAAGAGTTCATTAATCGGCACCTGCTTATTTCCTGATTGCTATTAGTATTTTGTGTATCCTGGAAACAAATAACCCTAAGTGAACCCAGGGCTACAGAGCCCAGACTATGGAACGTGAGGCTACATCACTGTTCTCAGAATATGAGAAGAGTGACGTGGGCAAGACAAATACATCTGGAACAAGAAATCTAACTATTAGCTTGGAACCTAATCTTAGCACATCTGCAAGCCGGAGAGATAAAGGCTTCCTACATGCCAAATTAGTACCCAAAATGGTTCAATTTACCCACCCAAATGGCATTATTCATGATAATTTCCTGAATAGCAATTTTGTACCTTTTAAGCATTAACAGTCTAGTGATGATAAAAGTAATCAAAACACGAATGTAAAACAGTTTTATAAGTTCCATGAAAACAGGTGTGCATTAAGTGTTATGGGAGCACACAGAAGGGAGTCAGATCTGGGTGCGGGGGTGAGTTGAAAGGGGAGGAAGGGAAGGAGGTTGTATGTGTGCACGTGCTAAGGATAGCACAATCCTTCATCAAAGCTTAGAAAGTAAAGATGAGAAAATATCAAACCCAATTTCATAAAAGTTGATTTTTGTAATCAGTTTACAGCTTTCCAGCATTTTGTAATGGTAAGATGGAAAGTAGGTAACTTGGTGATGAAAATAGACTGATGAATCAGTGTATGCCACTTAGCAGGGTGGACAGAACATAGGATACAAGACTCAGAAGTAGGGGGAATCCAATGATGAGAAAAGGCCTGTTATGTTTTGTGAGGGACTTTTTATATTCTTCTGAAATAAAAGAGAAGTCCCAAGAACGTGACTATTTTTCTAACAGCAGGATAGTGTGTTCACTGCAGCACAGGGAGCTCACTGAGCAGCTGTGGCTACAATCCAGACAAGAAACAGTGCCAAGCCTAGAACCTGTAACAAGAGGATGGAATAAAAATGTATCCAAGGGTGGAACTGACAAACTTGGCAATACATTTTGTTGATGAAAATTTTCATGTGGCCACAGCAGTACATCAACAGGAAAATTCCAGAAATTAAAGTTCAATTCCAAAGATTCCAAACTAGGGATTTATTTGCTGATGGATCTTGGTTGAAAGCAGATAATACCAGAACTCCGGTACCTGTGCAAGGGCATTCTACTGTGTGTGTCATCACAAACTGTGAGCAATATTATAAAGAGCAGGAATCCCAGAACACGGCACTGTGCTACTGTGGAATCTGTAAGTGGACAAAAAGGCATTCCTGGAACAGAACAAGGGAATGCTGCATGGTGTGCGTGAGGTTACAGATCCTTTCACCAATTAATACTTATTAAATCTGTGCAAATAAATTAAGAAGCTGGATTATATGAAGTAGAGCAAGGTATCGGGATTGAAGGGACAGTTAATCAAAACTTGTGATATGATGAAAATGAAGAGAATTTGAAACACACACACAATCTTCACAATCGGACCAGTAAGATCACAGTAACAAACAATCGATTTAAATTGTCAGGATTTCATTTTACTTGGATCCACAATCAAATACCCACAGTAGTTAGCATTCAGGGATGGCAAAAAAAGAGTAAGACCCTGGACAGGGCAAATTGGCACACTTTGAGCCTTCAAACAAAGCAGCCATCTATGTGAGACCTCAGCTAAGTCCACAGGAGAGAAGCATAACACCATGTGTGTAAATAATAAAGCAAACCCAGGGGAGGAAACAGCATGAGAGGTAATATTCTGAACACCTGATTTGCAGAAGGCTATAGATGACAGCAGAAGCCCCAAATCAATTTTTGCAGTCCTCCAGATTTAGCCTTGCCACCAGAGTACAATTGTATCTGGATTACTGCAGACGTAGTTATGTTAAAATGTAGTACCTCATCAATTGATCTCCTTTCTGATCCATCTAAAATTTGTTCTAGTTTTTAATGTTTTCTTTTCAATAGAGGCTTTTATGTTTTATTGTGCTATTCTTAGTTCTGTTTGCTATGTTTTTCTGTACATGAAACCCGAGATAGGTAATCTATAGAGATAGTAACTGGAATAATGGTTATTTAGGGACATGGCAGGGGTGTTGGGAGGAAATGAAGAGCTAAAACAACGAGTACCAAGAAACAATAAATGTTGTAAAGCTGATTGTGGTGATGACTATGCAACTCTCACTATTATCATTAAATAAACTATTGGAACTGTATGATAGGTGAATTATGTCTCAATAAAACTTTTTTTAAGAATTAATTTCAGGTTTCTGATTTAACAACTAGACATACTGTGTTGCTACTGATTGAATATGACATAAAAGAAATATAGCACTCTTGAGGGTAAAAAGTATTGGGCATACACCTTTGTGAAAAGAAGTATAGTATTCAGTTGGAATCTAAAACTCAAGTGCAAAGGAGATGCATGGGCTTTGGAGTGAGGGTGGCAGGCAGTTAAAAAACCTTTTCTCTTTTTCCAGCTGTTTGGAAATGCATCTTTCTTTCTTGAATTTCAAGTACAAGACTGCTACAGTCACATCACAATATTCAGTGATAATGTTTTGTTTGTTAACTGTCAATTCCATTCCTTTTCATTAGAATAAAGTTGTATAAAAAAGAATCAAGTGAAAAGATCTGGTCTAGACTATAGATATGGAAGTGAGAGCTGAACAAGTGAAGTTCATTTTATTGTAATTGAAGACTGTGTGAAATGAGATTTTAAAAACCGGAGAAATACTAAGACTTCAAACTGTTTCATTATCATTTTACACCCTGCTAAAAGTCTGCATCTTCCATTCCAGGTATAGTAGCTTAGAATCTATTATTTTAATTAGATCACAGGGAATCTTAGCAATCCCAAAGTGATTATGTACTCATAAGTATTTCTCCCATATGTATTATTTAGTTTTTATTTATATCGTTCCATAGTTCAATCATGTCAAGCAGAATTACAGAATTGCTACCACAATCAGTTTCCAAACATTGTTTCTACATGAACAACTTGACATCATCTCCATTTACCACACCATAACCCCTGTAACCCTTGCCCCCCCGAAACCCTTATTCTACTTGCTGTCTCTATATGTTCATCAATCCTGGGTTTCAGAAATCGAAAAATGGAAAAGCATATAACTTGACTTCAAGAGGATGCTCTCTAATGACATGACACCTCTGATATATACCCTAATATGGACAAACAAAAATCAAACAGAATACAAACCCAAAATACAGAAAAACTTATTCTTATAGAGCCCCAGGCACTTAGGAATACATGAGTAAGAAAGAAAGTATTGCCACAAAAATCATAGAAACCTTTCTTAAATCGAAGTATCAAAATATGAAGCTATTTCCCAACATATCCTCCTCATCTAGGGCTATAACCTCGTGAGGGTGGTGTTCCCCACTTGCACCCTTCCCGGGTGAGATCTCTACTCTTCAACTGACGCCATGTTGATGTGCCAGCAAAGGAACTCAAATTGTGTGCCTTTTAAGTTTTCTTTGAGTCTGAGGGGCATAAAAAAAAATCTGAAGGGGCAAGATTAGGGCTGCAGGGTGACTGAGGTAAGGTTTCCCACCAAAATTCTCATTGGAAAACTCTTGCCTTCTAAAAAGAATGAGCAGATACACTGTTGTGATTAGGGGAGGGGGGGCCGCGAGGGGGGATTCTTGGTATGACTTTTCTGACATTTGTCTCACCAATGCAGTTTTATATTTTCTTCAAACTTCTTCCTAATAAGCCCCAATGATCATCTTATGTCCTCTGAGCACTACATCAAATGAGTCCTTTAGAAACCTCACAAAAGTCACCATGACCTGCTGAGCTGCTTTCTCTGTCTTGAACTTACCTGGTCAACAGATCCCCCTTATAAAGCTGGTTTTGTTAAATATTTATCTTTGCAAAACTGAGTTTGCAAAGCATAATGTTCTCTAGCTTTCTCCATGTGTTCTGATGCTCAAGCTGTCATTTTTTTATCAATGCATAATATTCTATAGTATGATGGTACCAGAGCTTGCTTATTTATTTCTCTGTAAGTGGGGTTTGGGGTCCTTTACATATCTTTGCTACTATGGAAGTTGCTGCAATAAACAGTTTATTTCTGTTCATGTGGTATTCTTGATTTCTTTAGGGTGTGTACTCACTAGAAAGACTACTAGATCTTAAGATATTTACATTTTCACTTGCCCAAAGAAGTGCCACACTGATATCCATAGTGGTTGTACAATTCTAAAGCCCCACAAGCAATGTAAAAGGGAGAGGGGAGTGGGAAGGGAGAGGAAAAAAGCCAAGGGTCTTAGTAGAAGGAGGATGTTTCAAGAATGATGATGGCAACAAATGTACTGGTGTGGTCTACATACAATTGATGTATGGATTGATTGTGATAAGCGTTGTATGAGCCCCCAATAAAATGATTTTTTAAAAAAAAGTGTTCCTATCTCTCTGCAACCTCTTCAGCATTTACGGTTTTTTGTTTCGTTGAGTTTTGCAACAGTGTCAAATGTGAGGTGATATCTCATTGTTGTTTCTTCATTCATTGAGGCTCACTGTCTTCTTTCTCTCAGCTAGTTTTTCATATTTTTCCAAATAGATCTTCCTTCAAACACTTGTGGTTCACTAAAAACTTTTATTATTTTTTTATGTGAGTCACTATTTCTATAAACCTGGGCAAAGCTTTAATAATTTGGGGAAATGCCACTTGCCTTACATTACACACTTGATTATTAGCTTTTAGTGTATCCTCAACAAAAAAGTAATAATTTTAAACTTAAAATAAAATTCATCTTTCCTTTTCATATTTGCAAATTATTTAGATTCCAAATATTTCACTTTGGATGTCACAAAAGTATCCTCTTTCTTGAAGGTATCTTTCACAGGTATATTAGTAAAGCTTGTCTGCAGCCAGCCCCTGATTGTAGACCTGGTGCATTTGAAGTAAACCTGCCCACAAAGACCGGAAATCCTACTAGTGGGACCTTTTGATTTATCCCTGTACAAGGAGACTTTAAAAGTTCATGGGAAAATTCCACTGATTTTCCTTATTTTCTCACAAACTTTTTGAAGACCCTAGCACATAAGTACCACCTTGGGATCTTGTTTAAAAACACAGATTCTGGTACACTATTATCCAGAGCAGAAATGAAAATTCTCAGGAGGGGGCTCAAATCAGAAAGAACCTGATTCAAAGCCCTGGAATATACTAAGGTCAAGGGCACAGCTGGAGAAAGGATGTTCACAAAGCAAACTTTGAGGCCAGAGACATAGGAGGAAGCACCAAGTGAGCAGTAAGTATTAGAAAACACGAGATGAGAGATACTCCAGAATTAACGGGTGGTAAGTGCCATGGTGGCACAGTGGTTGTTCATGGGGCTGCTACCTGCTCACGAGAGAAAGACGAGGCTTCCTACTGCCAATGCTCCAGTGAGAAACCGACAGCCACAGTTGCACCCTGTCCTGCAGGGTCACTATGAGTGCAGACCAAGGCAAAGGCAATGAGCAGTCCCACAGGGGATTCACCCTGCCACCGGAATATCGCCTGTGGCTGAGGAAACACAGATTAGTCTACAGCCCCTCCTCAAAAGGAGCGAAAGCGGTGGCGAGCGAACATACACATCGTACAGGACAGATCAGCTTTACACTTGTGTGTGTCAACGCTACAGTAAAAAGTGCACTGCTACTGTGGAGTGGGCGCTAGCTCACCAAACACTCTGAGTTTGAGGGGCAGGGCGGGGAGAGAGTGAGTTCTCTTTTCCCTTCCTGTTCTTTGCGGGATGGGGCAGAGGGAAAGGGGAGGAGTGTCTTTTTACCTTCTCCAGTTCCACAATCTGCTGCTTCTGTTCTTTGTCCTGACTCTGAGTTTTGCTTTGCAAAAAAGCTCTTTCCTCTTCAAGTTGAGATAACCTCTCATTGGTCCTCGATTTTTCTGATTCTAGGTCTTTAATTGTAACCTCCTGGGTCATTTGAGTTGCTTGAAGCATTCCAATATGACCTACTCCCCCAAAACAGAATTGCTTCATTTATAAAAGGTATTGCATTGCAGTGTAATTTATATTTAACAACAGAACTGTACTAAGTAGTTAAGAAAAATATATCGGCTGAATGAGCAGGTTTGTTTGGTATGTACACCATATAAAATTCAAGTTACCCTGGGGTGATTTCTTATACACAAAAACAGAAAAACTGAAATAATTAATTCATTTCTATGTCATTTCTGTTGCTATCTACACCCAGAATCATAACACTTTGTCTACGATTACTACATAAGTTGAAGCAGAATCAACTTTTCAGGAGTATGAAAGTCTTGGGAGAAAAACAAGGTAAGAAAGAAAGTACTGAATAATGGCCATGGCATCAAATGAATAATTTGTTCTCCCCAAATCTTATGGTTTGGGTTTCTAACATAAAAGAAGAAATGTGTATGTGGGAGAGAAAGGTGACTGAAAATGAATTCGCTTTGGGTAAGAGATCTGATAAATAAGAGCAAGAGACAACTAAGAACCACTCAGTTCTGAAAGAATAACATGAGTAACAAATGCAAATGGAAAGGAGGGTGGGAAAAGGTAATGAGAAGCGGGAGAGAGAAACTTAGACAAATGAGAATTATGAGAAAATGCTTTAGAGAAAGCATGGTTTAAGGTCGTGGTTCTCAAAATATGGTTCCCCAATTAGAAGCATCGGGATCCCCTGGAAACTCTCGTTAGAAAGGCAAATTCTCCTGTACCCCAGAACTGCTGACTAAGAAACCCTGAGAACGGGCCAGGGGTCTAATTGTATCAGCTCTGAGTCTGAGGCAGCTGACATTTGAGGAGGGAGAAGCAAAGTTCCTGCAAGGGGAGAATGGTGACGTGGTGAACTACTCCCTGAGAGGTGGTGGTTGGAATCCATCAACATGTGCCTCTGGAGACAGACGACATGATCTACTTCCAGCAGGTCACAGTTCTGAAAGTCCTGTGGAACAGTTCCACTCGGAGCATATGGAGCAGGGGAAGGGTGGGCAGGTGGGGTGAGGCAGGAGCACCCTAAATCTGAATGAACTTGACAGCAATGAACAACTTTAAAGGTAAACCAAACCTACTATCATGAAGTTGATTTCAAGTCATAATGACGCGATATTCCTTTCTAAGACTGTAAATCTTTGTAGAGGCAGACACAGGTGGTCTTGGACTTTGGAACCTGAGGTGCCAGCAGGGTTTCTGGAAGCAACTTTATTGTTGCTGCTGTTGTTAGGTACCATTGAGTATTTTCCAACTCCTATCGACCCATTAAGACAGGAAAAGCACTGTCACTGCCAGCTGCTGCTCCACGTTCCCAATGGTGACATGTGTACAACAACTTCAGGGGAAAGGAAATCTGGGATTCACAAACTAGCGCATCAAAAGCAGATAACCCACGCTCCAGCAATCAGTTCAAAGAGTTTCACCTGGCACCCGATAAACTCGACAAAAATGTGTTTTGAGAATTGATATGGGTCACATACTTCTGCTAGTAAGGGAAAATTAATAAACACATCTGTCACATCAGGATAGGAAACTCTGTCTGGGTATGCAAAAACAGCCTTTCGAGCCAATCAGTCCAATTGAAATGCTACTATTTACACTAAGTTACCTGATTTAAATAGATTCTTTCAAAAGACAAAGTCATCATTTACAGGGCTTCATTGTTCTTACAGTGACTGATTTATTGCTAGTTTTATGTGCTAGCTGCTAACTGCAAGCCACAGCTCTGAGGGAGAACGAGGAGGCGTCTGCTACCTCACAGACAGACAGCCTCAGAAGCCTGGAGAGGCAGCCCCATTGCCTCTTGGTCCTAACCAGTCTGTGATGAATTAAAATCGACTCCAAGGCAGTGAGTTTGAATTTTTCTATTAAAAACATGTTCCTAAAGCTAATTTATTTGCTCATTATATCATTGATAAAGAATCAGAATCCTTTGAAATTTTGAATCTAAATCATTTAAGAATAAGCAGAAAAGATGAGTTCTGCCTTGAATTGATAAGCATTGGTCTCAGCTAAGGAATGACTAGACTGTGGTCAGACATACTAGATTTGAGGACAAGATCTGACGCTTGCTGTTGTAAACGTTCTCTGGCAGCTGCCAGCTCACTTTCCACTTCCTTGTGCTTGCTTAAGAGAGCCATTTCTCCCTCCTTGGAATCCTCAAGCTGTTTTTGAAGAACCTAAGAAAAATCAAAGAGCCATTATTAATAGGCAAGAAGCTATGTAAAATTCATTTAAATCACAATCATCAGGTAGAGGTGAAGCAGCCCAGCCCTTTTATAGAAGAAAACAAACAATGTTGTTAGTCCAGGGCCCGGGACATCAGATCCACGACTGGAGGATCACAGGCACCAGGGGGACAAATCAAAGGGGAAATTCTGCTGTAGGGGAGAGAGGTTCACAAGGCATCCTCGCCCTGCACACTGTTACAGTGTAGCCTTCATAGAGTGGGGACAACTAGTGAGGCCTCCAGCATGCATTCCTGTGGGAGGGAAGCCCTCAACAAAGCATACACAAAAAGGAGCCCGTGGGACAGAACAAGCCCGGGGGCTGCGGGGATTTCAGGAGGGAGTGCAGGTGACACACAGTGAGGCCGACAGTTCGCAGGATCAGAAGCCTGGGAAGAGACCTTAAAAAAGGGCACCTTGCGATCTCACCACTCCGATGGCAATGTGAGTCAAAGTGAGACTCAACTTACCCACAACAACCAGAGGGGGAAATAGCGAAATAACTCTGACCAGGAGAAACACAAATGCTAAATCCTAAAAATACGTCCAACTGTTAAAGCAACAAGTCATATAACTGATGTGGGAATGAAGCAGATGCCAGGAGAAGCCCACACAGAAATCAATTTGGGGGAAATGAGAAAAATTTGAAATTCAAAATTCCATCAACAAAATATTCAATTGCTTTGGGTACAACAAAAAATTGGAAGACATACAAGAAAGCATGAAAAGATGGCTCAAGTCAAAAAACAGCATAAGACAGCAGTAACTTTCACAGAAGTAAGAATAGAGAAAAATATCTTTTAAGTAGCAAATTTCAATATGCTCAAATATCACACAAATAAATTAATGGAAATCATGAAATATGTGAGCCGCAATAAGGAGATAGAAATCATAAAAAAGAAGCAACCATGAAAAGTGGAACTGAGGAATAACGTCACATACCTAGAAGACACCAGGAAAGGGCACAACAATAAAGCTGAGCTCTGGTGGCGTAGTGGTTGTGCGCGGGACTGCGGCCCACTGGGATGGAGGTTTAATTCCAGCAGTGGGGCTGGGTCTCCTACTCCCCCCATCGGAGAGCAGTAATGCCCCCCCCCCCCAAAAAAAAAAAAAAGCTGAGCCCATGTTGGTGAACCAGAGGCCCTTGGAGCTGACTGCACTGTCTTCCAAGAGAAGCCAGGGAGGGCTTTACAAAGACAACTGAACCGGGCCATAGCACACCAACAAGAGAACCAGCAACGATAATTGCAGGGATTCCAGATGATGAGAAACAAACAAGAATATCTGAAGAAACTGGCAGAAAACTTCCAAGGCATGCACAAAGAAATAAGCCCACAATCCAAGGAGTGTGGCAAATTCCATTAAGAGTGACTACAAAGAGTTCTTTACTAAAGCATACTTAAGTCCAACTCCTTAGGACCAAAGAGCAGGAAAAACTCCTGAAAGCAATGAGAAACAAACAAACAAACACTAAATAACACATCTGGGGCCCTCAATTGATTCATGGACCACAAGTTGGGTTTGGTTCTGCAGCTTGTTTAAGATCACAGGCTGACTTCTCTACAGAAATTCTGGAAGGCAGAGGCAATAAAAAGATATGAAGGAGCTTCAAAAGTGCATGTGAAAAAATGTCCTCTATATACACACACACACACACACACACACACACACACACATATATTCAGTATTCTCAACTGAAGATTCTTTATCCAGCAATACTGTTCTTCAAAAACGAGAGTAGATTCTAAATCCTCCCAGATACGCAAAATTGTGGACTTCACCACCAATAGATCTGTCAGACAAAGACTGCGAAAGGCTATTCTTCAAGGGGAAAGGCAGAAGAACCAGACACAACCAGTGCAGTAAACACGGAGGGAAAGGTAACAAACAAAGGAGAGACCGCCAGTGAAGGCAAGGGCACAGGTCAATAAAAGAGTCTGCTCCTGGGGATTTTCAGGAGGCACATTTATTTTTGTTATGTGCCTTATAATAAATGTATAAGAAGCAAATACAAAGTTAACCTAGCAGACCGGAATATATTGTATAAAAAAATGACAGCACAACAAAGACTGGGGAAGAGAACAGAGAGGATTAGAATCTATACTCTAGGTATACTGATCCTGTATGTTACTTGCCATTTGTATAGAATTTTTTTTTTAATCCATGGTATCAAGGTGCCAAGGTACCAATAAGTTGTTGTAAATGTTGGGTTTCAAGTGTAATTTTATAATAACCACTAGGAAGTACTTCACAAATATACACAGAAGGTATTAAGAAAATGTATTCAACATTTAACACATGTAAAGATATAATTACCCAAAAAGGGTATGGAAAAGAAATAGTATCACACAATAGATAAGTAACAAAATAACAGAAGTACTTCCTTATATGAGAGGACTTCAAAAAGTTGTAGAATGTTTTCATTTCTTCCTTGAACTTTTGAAGCCCCTCATTATTTTAACTGTAAATTAATTAAGTGTTCCATGCAAAAGACAAACGTGATCTGTTCATAAACTTGTCTACAAGAGACACATGTTAGGTCCAAAGATACCACAAGACTGAAAGTGAAAAGTTGGGAAAGAAAACTCCAAATAACAACCAGAAGAAAACAGGGGTGGTCATATTGATTTCAGGGGGAAAAAAAACGTTCACTAAGAATCCATTATGAGAGATGAAGCACATTAACATACGCATGTAAGGAACAACCCAGCAAAGAATATATAACAATCACAGACACATATGCACCCAACATCAGTGCACTCAAATGCACACAGCAAGTACTGACAGAACTAAAAGGAGGTGGAGACTATTCTACAATAACTAGTAGGAGATTTCAAATACTACGGTAAATACTGAACAGAACTTCCAGAAATAGGATCAGTAAGAAGATAGAATACTTGAAGATGACCATATACAAATTACACCTAATGGGCAAATATACAAAACTTTCTACTCAAAAGCAAAACAATAAACACTTTTTCTCGTGCACATGTGACATTTTCCAGGTTAGGTCAAATAACCAGCCTCACAAATTTTAAAAGACTGAAATGATACAAAGTTTCTTTACCAACCATAGAATAATAATTGATGAAATAGTACCAAGAAAAATAAATAACCCAAATGTGGAAACTAAATCATATACCATTAAATATGAAACTGAAATTTTCTAGTTTTAAATCTGTAATTATGATGTGACATTTTCACAAGCCATGATCCAAACATAAAGGGGAATTTATGCTTTCTACTGCAACCTAATGCAGAGATATTAAAAGGAAAATAATACATATTCTATATCAATAACATAAAACTTGTAGAGACTGGATCTTTTCACACTTGTCCTATACTTGAATTTAATTCTTGTTTGTAAAATGATCTTAATGTTTTATGGAAAGGTTTTTGTAAAAAGTAGTGTTTTTGAAGTTCCTTATTTTATTGTTTCAAAGTTCTGCAAGTACAGTGATAAATATGTGAGTAAAAAATAAAACAATCCCAATATTTTGTTCAGTGTTTAAACAGTAACTGATAGGCAGATAATTATTGGTGATGGGGCATAATTCAATCCTAAGTACAATATTTTAACTGTTCCAAATTGCTTATAAAAATGCACATGTTATTTCAATTAAACCCTTTCATAAATAAACAGGAAGATTTTATACTTCTATGGCATTAATAGCTAGGATTTTAGTAAAATTTAATAGCTGTTGGGTAATAAAAATACACCCTTCATTGATTTTCTTATAAGAAGAAACAGAGAGAAAAGTAAAAGAGAAAAAAGCACTAAGAATGAAAAGAAGTTGATCTTAAGCCAGCCAAACTACTCTTTGGACTGCAGAATGAATATATTTAAAGAAGAAAACATGGGGGTGGGGGGAGGTGCTAAACAAGCGTCATATCATATGCTCTACTTACCTGAACACTGTTCTCTGCTGTAGCAAGTGCCATCTGCAGCTTTTGGCATTTGTCACGAAGACTCCCAGCCTCATCCTGTACCATCTGCAACTCTATCTTTAATTTCCCTATGGTTTTTCGTAAAATTGCTTCTTGCCCCTGGAATTCTTTTCTGAGATCGGCTTCCTTTTCCTTGCTAGCCTGTAGGCTTTCTGCTGTAAAAAGCTGCGACCGTTTCAAAGTATCAAGCTCATGTTCATAAAAGGACTGAGCTTTACTCAACTTGCCTTCATAATCCTCAATCAGTTTTTTCTGTTCAAGTCTTAGCTCTTCCAGTGTTTTGTTTAAGGCTTCCACTTCCATTCGGTGCAGCTCGTCGGCCTTCTCCTGCCCTTTGTTAACCGAGGCACTGTGATCTTGTTGTGACTTCAACAGCTCCTGAATCTCCCGTCTGTGAACAGTTCGCAAATCTTCCAGTGCCGACCGTTTATCTTTTTCAAACTGTACTTGGAGCTGTCCAAAGCTCTGTAACTTTTCCTCAAACTTCCTCCTAATCTCTTCAACTTCTCGAGACATGGTTACTATGCGCTGGACATGCTGAGCTTCCGCACACAGCTGCATGTCCTCCACTCTGTGCTTATAAGCTTCAAATTCTGTCAGAGCCTGTTGCTTCATTTTTATGTGGTCTTCTAAAGAGGCTTCTAAAGCTTGAATCTTTCTCTTAAGGTCTAACTCCTCGGTTACTTTGCTTTTATACTGTAATATTTTTTCTCTGGTTTCTGCAAGAATTTGTTGGATTTCTTCTTCATGAGCATCTTTGAGGGCTTGAACTGCAGATTCATGCTCATCGTTTTTAGTGTTCAAAGCATATATTACCTGCATGGTTTTAAAGAGGGTGCAAGAATTGAGTAAACCATATTGTTTTCCAACTTGGAGTTCATTCTTTCATTTGGTTGTTATTTTCCCATGCACGTAAATAATATTGCCCCCACCCAGTGCCACCGAGCTGATCTGATTCAGAGCGACCGTACAGCACAACACGGAACGAACTACTTGAGAGGGTTTCCCAGGCTGCAAGCTTTCTGGAAGTGGGCGCCACCTTTGTCCCCCAAGGAGCGGCTGGTAGGTTTGGACTTGCAGTTAGCAGGCTAGAGCTGAAGCCCAGTACTAATAACACTCCTCCAATGTTGACTATGACCTCACTATCCTACCGACTGACATCGTGTTGAGTCTAACCTTGGGGTTGGTCGCCCTGAGCTTAACTTGCCACCAGTATTAGTGCTAGAAACCCCACAGCAACTGACACCAAGCCAACGCTGACTCCTGCCCACTCTGGACAGAGTTTGAGGCTGTCAACCTTTATAGGAACAGAAGATATTCTCTCTGTCTCTCTCTCTCTCTCT